>JAHREE010000225.1:1681840-1984634 GCA_033628505.1 Tringa tobata
CCCCCCGGGCCGCTCCGCAGGGTCCCGAGCGGGGTTTGGGGAAGTCGGGGATGCTGCGGGTCCCGTGGCGCCGCTCAGGGCCGGGAAGGACCCGGCCACCGAGTTTGTGGGCAGGAGAAGAAAAGGCCGCCGCTTGGGTGGAGGGTCTCGGTGTTGGGAGCCTTTGCAGAGTGTTTCCCCTCCGCTCCGAGGGCTCGAGTTGAACCCGGGCATGATTTTTACCGCTGGTTACTGCGGCCACGGGAGACAGGAGCTAAAAGCTCGGATGGGTTATAGCTTTACACGTGACAACGCGAGTACGACGAAGAGAGAGGTGGCAGTTTGTTCTATAAAATCTACTTATCACCCGCCAGATGTTCACCCTCACTCGGGCTGCTGTCTGCTCTTTGGCCTTAGACCCCAAATGGCTTTAGTGGGCAAAGACCGACATTTCCAACCTCCAGAGCATCGCTCCGGGATACGTTTTGTTCAAGCAGGTGATACTGTCTCCTGCCACTCCTTCTGTGGGCTCGCCTTTAATTAGTTCTGTCGTATGCCTAGCATGTGTGCGAGCAGTGGAGTGTAGCAGTTGGCACGGCTTCCTGAGATGCTTGCCTTGCCTAAAAAAATAGCCTCCATCTGAAGGGGAGATTGACAAAATGCAGGCAGAGCAACCTTCTGACTTTAAGAAGTGGAGTTTTTGCGCCTGGAGGATACAGGAGAGTGGGATCTGTGAAGGCAGGGGTCTGCAGACCAGGTACCGAATGGGGGAAGGCGGGAGAAAAGTAGCGTGTGTTACAGCACGTGATTTGAAGCTGGTCAGATATTTTTAAAATTTCAATTAAAGTCACTCTGCAATGAAATTTTTCACAAATTGTATTGCTGTTTTCCCTCTGGGTTCCTATGGAAACAGGCCTTTATGTGATCATGCTTGGCTGTGTCTCCTTTACTTCTCCAATAACTTTTGAAGCTGTTGGGCAGTTTCGCCCAAATCTATCTCAAATATAATTAAGATATTTCATGAAAATAGGCAGCTGGGTAGGGCTGAGAGATCCTGTAAATGTCCCAAAGGCTGTAACATGAACTTGCCTCTTATTAAACAGTGATTCACATGGTTGAGAGATCATATAAATGTCTTGGTAATGAGAAAAGTTTCAATTACAGCTCATTATCAGCCTCGGTATAAGTCTGTGGGAAACCAGGGTTCTTCAGTTCATGTTCTCCCAGAATTACTTGTTTAACGTCTCATGCTCTCAGAGGTAGAATGGGCACATGGAGGGGGGAGGAAGAAAGCAGTGAAAAATTACTAAAGTCTGTATCCTGCAAGTCATTTCACCTGCTTCGCTGCGTGGGCCTGACCAGTGGTTCAAAGCTCTGTGTGTGAGGGGCTTCATGAAAGTGGGGTTAAAGAACCAAAAAAACCCTCAAAACCAAGACCCCACAAAACTGGAAATGAGATCCGTAAGCGTGGACGGCTGAAGATGGGACTGGAAAGGTACTTTGACAGGAAGGTACTAAGAGGTTTTCACTGGTGGGACAAGGACTACAGTAGTGGTCTCCTTTTCCGAAGACCATCAGGAGTATCCTGCTGCCATTAGACTTCAAGCGACAACAGAGTAGGTTTAAACTGAACATTAGGAAAGAGTTTTTCACAGAAAGAGTAGTCAGGCATTGGAATAGGCTGCCCAGGGAGGTGGTTGAGTCACCATCCTTGGATGAGTTTAAGAGTTGTTTAGATGTGGTGTTGGGGGATATGGTGTAGCGGAGAACTCTGTAAAGTAGGGTAGATGGTTGGACTCGATGATCCCAAGGGTCTTTTCCAACCTAAATGATTCTATGATTCTATGAGCAAGAGAGTCAGCAGGTTTGTTTCTCTCTGTAGCCCTGCCCTTGCCCTTTTAGTTCATCAGTGGAGTAGGAAGCAAATGGCTAAAAAGAGGAATTGCAAAACATAACATCTTGTTTCCCAAATGTTTCCACAGTCACTTCTTTGCCGAGTCCTCTGCTCTACTAAAGCCTACTCTACTGAAGTGGTCACGTCCAGTGGAGGGCCACGAAGATGATCAGAGGGATGGAGCACCTCTCCTATGAAGACACGCTGAGAGAGCTGGGGTCGTTCAGCCTGGAGAAGAGAAGGCTCCGGGGAGACTTTACAGCGGCCTTCCAAAATCTGAAGGGAGCTACAGGAGAGCTGGAGAGGGACTCTTTGTCAGGAAGTGCAGTGACAGAACAAGGGGTAACGGTTTGAAATTGGAAGAGGGGAGATTTAGATTAGATACCAGAAAGAAATTCTTTACTGTGAGGGTGGTGAGACACTGGCACAGGTTGCCCAGAGAAGCTGTAGATGCCCCATCCCTGGAAGTGTTCAAGGCCAGGCTGGATGGGGCTTTGAGCAACCTGCTGTAGTGGGAGGTGTCCCTGCCCATGGCAGGGGGGTTGGAAGTCAGTGATCTTTAAGGTCCCTTCCAACTCTAACCGTTCTATGATTCTATGATATTGTGAGGAAATTAAACCTCATATAAGGTCCTTTTGCAGCAGTTACAGCGTTTCAGATTACTGTGTTTCAGTTTTATGGTGAGAGACAGGTAGCTGTAAAACAAGATTATCTTTGCTACGGATGGAGCAAGTGTGCCAGGGGGCACGTTTGCAGATTTTATATCTGGCCCCTGAAGAGCCTGAAAAGGACTTCGTGACTTGCCAAGATCTTTCTGTTAGTCCTTTCTGCTGGGTTTCATCCCAGGAGGGTGTGAACTGGTCCTGAACATGAATGTAAGGGTATCTAACACAAGGGATTTCCTATGGGGCAAGTAACAGCAGCACATAATGAAACACGTTCACCAAATACAACATAAATGCCTTTTATTATTCCTTTAAACGTGGTACACAGGAACGAGTAAGTCACTGTACTTTTGGGAGTAAAGTTGAGCACACAAGTAAGCTGAAGTGTGAGACTTCAGTAAATAAATGTATTCTGTAGCTGGAAAGTAATCCTTCCTACTGTAACACTACAGATTCAGTAAAAAGTAACTGAATTCTGTCTGTATTTTCAGTATGCAACATTTTTTGGATAAGTGAATTCCTGAAGTAGAAAATGATGTATTGCATGTGCCGTAGGGCAAAAAGGGAAAATACATCCATTATCTACTATTATTTATGCAGGAATGGAGTTCTCTACCTTGTAATTGTGTTTGAAGCATTGGACTTGAGCTCAGGAGATGTTGAATTTCCATCTTTGGCTCATGCTTCCCGTGTGACTAAAAGCTAACTGTATGACATTGCCGTCTCTTATATTTTCCCTTTTAGTATGGACATAATCCCTCTTTTCTCTCATGGCTTTCTCTTTAGATGTCCAGTGCCTTATTCTTATGTGGGGCTTCTCAACACTACATCCTACCTCCACCACAGAACATATGTTCATCTAGGAGCTGGGCAGAATTCAGATGTTTAAATCCAAATTCACAAAAAATTTGCTTATGTCTTCAGTTCCCTGAGAAGTTTGTCATAGCTAATCTCCCTTCAGGAGAGCTCCAGTGTCTTAGCTGCTTTCACTGTCTTCTGCCAGTAGTTTTAAATGTTCTCCTTGGAATTCTGAGAAGATTCTAAGTCTTTTTTTTTCTTTGGATAAAAATTGGGAATTCCCAGTCTTTGCAGATGCAAATTTTACCAAAAAGTCACTGAAAGTTTGTTACTATATTTCTTGCTGCCACTCACATCTTTTATGAGCCTTGTTTTAATAGTATGAGCCTCATATTATTAATAATATAGTCTTTTCCAGTTTTCTGGATTTTGAGAACTTTTGCTTCAGAAAGGCTAAAACTGCAGGCTATTTATCTAAAACCTCTTTCCCAAGCCGTCCACATTCTGAGAGTTTTGATAAAAAAATACGTTTTATTTTACATGTTTTAAGCCAAAGAAGGATTTTGGGTTTTTTTATTAAAGTCTTAAGTCTTCCATGGTTTTGGCCATCAGTGCTTCAAAATAATCTATTTAATTGTAGTCTTTAAAACTTTGTAAAACATATATCTGGTTAGAATGGAAAGTAATGGGAAATACTGAGTTTTCTCAACCCATTAGAGGATTTCTGTTGTGGGAGTAGGTCTTGCAGAGGGCAAATTTGATTGCTTCTAGGTATAAAGAAAATAGCCTCCATGCCTGTACTGAAAAATAAAAGCCGCCTTTGGGAGCGAAGGACAAATTAATGAGAGGAGTTCATCTAAATAGTATAGTTTACAGTGAGTTTGTAAGATTGCAGGAGACATTTTGTTCTCTCATCATCATCTCTGTATTGCTGTTTGTTTTAAATGTGATCTTTTCCAGTCTCCTTCCTCTCTCTTCTTATCAAACCTCAGTATTACATACTTCCTGTGCTGCTCTTGCTGTCTGCTCACGGCTTGATTAAGGTGAGATACAGGAAACTTGTTGGAGGTCAAAAACTTCCCCAGGGAGAAAGTTCTGGGAGACAGGCTGTCAAAATAAATTTGGTAAGAGCTGTTATAATAAACAAATGGTGGCCTCTTTCCACAGAAATGCAAGTTTAAATTGCATCCCAGTAAATACCCACACTAGGAGATAGAATAAGACAGAAACAAAACTGCACAGAATACCCTATCAGGAAATAATCTTTTAAATTCGACCTCACCCTGGAAAGATAGCAAGCCTACAAGTATCTGTCACTGCAAATGGAAAGAGAAGTGTGAGGCTCCCCCAGTGAATTACTGCTGCCGAGATCCTCACAGCACACGGGGCGGAGGTGGCTGGGATTCTGAAATATACCAAATGAAGTGGCCCGGTAGCTGCCTGGGTTTGGAATGATGACTTCTCCACCACAGTGGCAGTGGTTTGTGTGCTCACTAGCTTAAATTACCCTATACCCACTGGTAAACTTCATTGGATAGCACTAGGGTGTTACCACATTGAATGATGTAGATTAGCCTGTATCTTTCACTGAATTTGAATTTCTAGTGTCTTCATTTCCCGTTGTAATATTTAGTATTCAGTGATTTATTTCACAATTAAAATATCTATAAAAATTACTTATCGCTCTTACATGATGATATCTTAGATTAACAAACTACAAAAGACCTATTCTCTGAATTCTATTTTCCTGGCTGCATTTTCATTTCCCTCGGATTAGAGCAAAATGAGGCTTTCCTCTTTCATGTCTATAATCAGTTTCATTTTACGTTTCGTATGAACTAACAGTGCTGCTGAGATTGATCTCACAGCATAGCTGGAAAAGAAGATGAATATTTTATGAACTTATAAAAGATAAAATGAAAGCGTATTATTCTAGGGATGTATTGTTCACGTTCCACGTAAAATTGTGACAGCATGTCCATTCAGAACCTTATTTGCACATCTCTCTCATCTCTTTGAGAGGAATCACCTTTCCATGTCAAGATTCTTGCGCTCAATGTGATTGCAAAGACTTTTTGTCATGAAAATTAACAAATACTTCTGAAGTTGGAAGGAGCGTATTTTCACACAGACATCACCATGGAAATTTATAAAAGGTTACATGTTTTGTAGATATGTTTCCATAAATATTAAAGCATGGTAAAGCGAGGAGTTTAGAGAAAATGGCTCTAAAATAATACCCGCACAAACTCTCCCAAATGCTTGTCACTGCTGAGAGGCCGAGCATGAGCAAAAGTGTGTAGGAAAGATTTACACCTCAGTCAATTTAACACTTCAGCGCAATTGGTGCTGAAACACTGAACTGGCCAAATTCTCAACTTTGTTGCCCTAGTAAGCCCGAAGCTTTAGAGAATTTAGTTGGGTGAGGATGATGTCTTCTCTCCATTGCTGGGGGGACAGGACATCCCCTGACTGGTCAGAGGCTGCCGGGGACCGGTCTCCAGCTGATCTCCAATCCCTGCTATGGATGTTTTTCACAACCACAAAAACCATTTAGATTGCTTCCAAAAGCTGGCTGTACTGAAAGATTATCTAGTGACGAGTGTATGTTTAGGTAAAAGTATCATTACATTGAGTTTAGTGGCAAAAATGTTTTTGAATTACCAGGGCTTCATTCCAGAATGATATATAAATACTCTCCAAACTTGAATACTAGGGTAATCTTAGAGGCTGATAACCCCTTCTCTCTGCCTCACAACCAGAGTGTGTGTGCTCCAGATGATGTGACATAAAGGCATTTGTGCTACCATGCATATGCATAGTATCCTCAAAAGAACTCGTCACGTCACTGAGATTTTACTCAATTTTGTATATATAGTTGTGGAATTGGTGCACACGCTTAAAAGCATGTGATGGGCTTTGCTTCAGAACTGAGATGATAAATAAAAGTGCATTCAAGGAGGCTGAATCACATTATTGTGCAGTTTTGGCATTATTTTCAGAATGTGGGTTAATGCTCAGCCACGCTACTGGTTGTACATTAGACTCAATAAGAATATATTTCTACACAGGTGCTTCCATCAACAGTAGCTCACAGAGTAAGACTGCACTGTATTGCCAGGTCACTAATGCTCAAGGTCTGTTCTTCTATGACCTTTTCAGAAAAAAGAAGCTTCAGCTGACATAATGACCTACATCTAATGATTTGAAGACAGAAGGCTCAATCAAGATTTCGATACAAGATTTTTGCTTCTGTAAGTTGTAGGTCAAGTTCACAGTCTCCAGGAATATTTGGGGCTTAACCACAGAACCATGAATTATCCCACAAAAAACTCTCAGATAGCACTTGCACTGAATTTAAAGAAAGAAATGTGCCCCACCCTCACAAAGCAAGACAGGCACGGTGTAGTTCTTCCTGCAGTCAGTTGAGAGATTTGTGTTGAACACATAGAATATAAAAATAGGGAAAAAAAGTTTCAAAAGTCAAATTATTCTGATTTTGTCTTTGGAAATGTGTTTGCTTGTGCTGGGAGGAAAAGATACTGTACTTTATCTTTGCCTTGTTATACGATAGCTGGAAATGAAAGAAATACTGTTTCCTATACTGGCATAGGTGCTGAATTTTTTATCACTAGTCAAAGGGAAAAAGGTTCTTACTAACTGACTGCGTAGTTAGAAACACCTGAAAAAGAAACACTGCATGAGCAATTAGATGGTTTCAGAATTTTCCTGCAGATTATTTAATTCATCTGAGATATTTCATTCAAGGACAAGCATGTAGGTTTTCTTCTACCTAAATAATGTCAGAGCTCTCATATCCTTCATGCCATGATGGTATTTTTATTTGCAAGTCCTGTTCTTTCTTGTCATGGCCAGGGTCCAGGTTGCTGTGTCTGAAGACAGCATCACTAATTCTTTTGTTTCTTTCAGCTAATGTTGTATGAATTGGTACCTCCAATCTATAGTTTTCCTACTGCAACCTGATGTCCTTTACTCCATTGTTTTTCACCCCAAAGTCAATAATGAGGTAGTGGAATAAGCATGAGCATACCATAAGGTAAATAATAAGACTAACACCATACATTGAGATTTTTAAATTTTGGGGTTTTTTTCATAGGGTGGAGAGGAAGAAGGAAAGAAGTACAGACATCAGAAAGAATGTCACAAAAAATTAAATGACCTCTCCAAGACATTGTGGTATATATTGATGTGGGACGTGTCTCGTTTGTACTTTAGCCTTCAAATTGAATGATCTCCCAGGCAGATACTGTTAACTTGCATTTCTTGGAAGACTCCTACTATCACCATGAGCTTTGTGCTATGCAATTACATCATAAGACATGGTTCATGCACTGGACAGTTTATAACCCAGATGTAGTAGGTGATATGGTTAAAAGCAGGCAGGATCGCATAGCTCCAAGTTCACTTTCTGAGCATATAACAGAAATTGAGGGTGTTTGAACACTAGAACAGGTTGTGCAGAGAAGCTGTGGAGTCTCTGTCTTTGCAGGCACTTAAAACCCAAGAGGAGTCAGCCCTGAGCAACCTGCTGTACTTGACCCTGCTCGGAGCGTGGGGTTGACTAGGTGATCTTTGGAGGTCTATCCAACCTCAACAATTCTGTGACTTTGTCTGATTGTGTTAGGAGCAAAGTCAACTCGACCTAAGTCTCTGGAGTCTTATGACAAAACTGTTCCTTGAACCACATCAACTTTGCCATAAAGTTGTACAAACCCGATATTTTTATGGATGGAGACCAGCTGTTTAATTATTAGATTGAGTAGTACTTCTTCATACCAATCGTCCCATTGACTTATATATTAAATTGACTTCTGAGCACCTCTTGACCTGACGGTTAAGCTGTTAATATGCAATTCAATTTAAAAATTAATTGGCACTATTAAGACACTTCTTCCAAATCCAGATTAATATACCTCTTAATTTCCAGACCTAGGAGCCCTGAATGAATTAATAATGTATTAACTGGGTTAATACATTGGCATTCCTGGAGTAGTAAATGGGTGCAACTGGTGTTAGTTCAGCAGGTCTTAGAACTGATCTCTCCCAGTGATGAGCAAAAATGGCAACTTACTTATTTGACAGGATTTTGCCTCTTTTGTGAGTGCTGGAAATAGACTAAAATGTTGCATCACACTACACAGATAAACTAATAGTGAATTATATTTTTACTTCTTTACAGGAGGTCTCAGAAGGTGAAATTTTCAGTAGGCCCCACATACTGCTGCATTTAATGCCTGACTTAAATGTCGTGTATGCGTTTTTACACGTCAGCGCAAAAAGATCTGCCCTCTCTCCTTGCACTTAAAAAAAGGAGTGCTCCACTGGCAGCTGTTTCCCTGCACTACCGGTATGAGAAAAAGTGTGACCTACCCAATTAACAATATTGTTTTCTCAAGTACTTCAATGTTTTCCTGGTATCGCGCCTTCAGTTTTGGTATTTAGTAACCTCAGGATGCTCGTCTCTCAAAACATTTACAGGTTTCCACCTGCAGATTTTGTGTATGCATTGATCTTTCTAAAGCAAATCTGAACACTGTCGTCTCTTGGCTTCTGCTAAGGTCGATCAGTCATAGTGTTGTCTTCAAAAGAAATAAAGGTAGTCAAGGTTTTTTTAATCCTTTGTATATGAAAAAATACTGAAAGTTATTGCTTTTGGATTGTACTGCTGCAAAATCTAAAAGACATTCAGTCTTCTGAAGTTAGCCAGTTTATTTGCTAAAAAATTAAATCCACAGCAAACAAAGAATCAGACTAGATTTTTCACTGTGGTTTTATTACAGAAAGACTTTCTAAAGAACACATTTTCAGTCATTGCAACAGAGCAAGGAGTCACCTTGTTTCTTAAACAGCAATAACTGCACTGATAAGAAATAGGTCAAAGGACCTTTTCAAGGTTGGCTTGGTTTTATACATTTAAGGAAAATAAGTAAATTTTGTGATTTAGAAATAGCAAGTCTCTTTCAGCCCAAAAGAACAAGTAAAATAGTTTGCACCCCTTCTTCTTGGTGTAAATATGATAGTATTTAGCTCCATTGAATTGATTTGTGTACCATGTTATAATTAATTAGCAATACAAAGTCTGTGTTTAATATTAGCAGACTCACTTTAATCCTAAGGGGAAAAAAGAGTTAAAAATTAAACTTGAATTTCTGTTCTTAATGACTTATTTTGAACTTCAGTTTTCTACTATAAGTGCATACATCCCTCAGTTTACCTTTAGTTTGACATTTAGTTATAAGATTTGTTTGTCATTTGAAAAGTGGGTGATTTTTCTAGGATAATTGCTGGAGACGCAGAAGACAACATAAATTGTTTACTTTCATCTGACAATGAATGTAACTGCTTAGATTTTTTTTATTCTGAATCACAGACTTTTTTTGGTTAAGATTCTAGAAATTATGATTCAAACAGCGTTTTTAACTGTTATGAGTGCTCACTCCTTTTTGCAAAACCATGGCACTCGACAGTATTTGTTACTACTAACACTTGGCTTTCTGCAGTGATCAGAGGACAGCAGTAGGCAGGTGTTACTCTGTGACTACTACTTACCAGGAAAAACTTGCTCCTTATCCTAGCCCTTCTTCTTCCATCTGCTTACTTTGCTCACTGTTGTGTCTGGCTATAATCCAGATTTGTAAACTCTTTTGGGGACTTGGATTTTTTTGTATTCCATGCTTCTATTTGATTTAACATAGAGAGCACAATAATTATCTGAATGGCAAATACTGTGGCAAACTGAAGGGCAAATATTGTACTCTGCAGTCTTGCCTTGTGACCATCAAAACTTAACAACTATAGGACTGCATTGTGGCTCCATCCCTGAGGATGCAGCTCATTTTTCTTGTAGTAGGAATAAACCTCCTTAAGTGTCCTTATTTGGGCTATCAAATAAAAATTTATTAAAAGGGATTAGTGTATCTAATGCACCAAACTACATTAGTCAAGAAATTTAGCCATTTATCATCACAGTAGCTTGGTATTGGTGAATTGAATTTAATCAATGCTCTTAAGTTAAAAGAAGAATATTGCAACTATTAACTATTAACTTAAACCTCTCTTCTGAATTAATCAATGAGCTAATCTTTGGACAAAATCAAAGTATAGTTAATACTTTTTAAAATAACCTGCATTTTTTCGGGTTTGTTTCATTGTATCACATTTGGATTTTGGATGGTTTTTTCACAGAAGTATTAACAATTACTGTAGCCTGTTGTTAAACTGTGATTTATGGCAATGTAAAACAGGACAAACGGATTTAAATTCTGAATGCACACATTTTTTAATAGGCAGTGAACTTTAAACAAGTAAGCGGTTTCTTTACTTTAAGGGGATAACTCATTAAAGGAGTACAAAATTCCTGCAGGTGTTTCTAAGATCAGTGACCTGAATGCTCATGTTGACATAGAAAATGGTATTGATATGGCCTTTAAGAAGCAAAAGGGTAAAGAATTTGAAATTACATTTGAGGTGTACAAAATGTGTTCAAAGGGGCTTTACCTACAGAGTTCACAAACTTTTCTCAGGCTCTCCCTCATTTTCTTCAGAAGAGCTCTAAAATAATTCTGTATTTACATTTCCTAGCATTATTCTTAGGTTCACCTTACCTCGCAAATTTTGCAAGATGAAGTTTCAACTAGTACAATGAATTATGAATCCATTATTCAATTTTATTAGCACAGTAATGAAAGTCTGATGCTCAAATGTTTAACCTTAAACAAATGAAATATTTCTGAATGTATGGGCCACACTCTTGGGAAAGAATCAGTTCGACAGAATGCTGTCCCCATGCACTGCCCTTTGCAGAATTCATTCTCTATGAAGTTGTTCTTTATTTATTATCCTTTTAATGCGTTACTGTGCTCAAACAAGATTTACTTATATAACAGGACAGAAGAATAATTTTGTGGAATAATAGATTGAAGTTAAAACACACTGCTTTCTATGTTAGACAATATTTAGTTAGAAATAGTCAGAATGAAAATGACAGAAAAGTAATGGAAAATGTAATTTTCCCTATTTTTTTTCCTTGTGCTAATCTTTTCTGTTTCTTCTCTGTACACGGCATATTTAATCAGATCCATCAGCCTGAGGATTTCTGCCTCTTTACATATCCCTTGTTGGAAGAAATTAATGTAAATCTAGCCAAGCCCTGATTTGAGCAGGGAATTACCTTAAAACTGGCTTGGAATGACAGTCATGTTTGACTTTTTTCTGACTTAGAAATATTAATATACCTGTCATACTAAAAATCTTTTGATAGTGAACTAGAAATCATTCTGTTTCTCGAGGGGGGCACTTTAATTACCTATATACACAAAGTGAGAAAGCAATAATGTAATTATTATTTAGAAATAATAACTACTGTGGCAAATACAAGTTAGTATAATACTTAAATTATGATTATTTCCCAGATCTGTTAACAAATGTGTACGTGCAAACATGATCAAATTCATACTATGACATATAGTGCAATGTTTTTAATGGAACAGGATAATTAGATGACTGAAAGAGATGCAGATTAATACTTGATAATATTACTAGGAAGTGGATTTGCTTTCCTTACAGCATGCCTCCTGTCTGTAAGGTGCTGGTGTTCATTCTTCCTGGTCAAATAAATAGGCGTTAAATTTAGTTTTGGTGTCTGAAGCTTTATTTGATAACCAGCTAAAAAACTGGGTACACCCAGCAAAGTCTACCGTATTCAGATTCCTCTCAAGCACTTCTGGCAAGCCTCAGAGAAATAACTGAGCTGTCAGCAGACAAGAGGTGGGTAGAGGTCCAACCAGCACCCTCAATCACATGGCTTAGCCAAAGCTGTCTCCAGGAGCACCAGAGGAGAAGCAGAAACTCTCTGGTCTCCGGGAGCAGGATGGAGAGTTGCAGTGGGGAAAGGGTGGGTGTCCACTTGAACAACCATCATAGCAATGGAAGAGATCCCAGGAGCAAGACGGAAAGAGCAACGGTGAGGCAGGGCTCAGAGCATGTATGTAAAACTCACAGGTATATCAGGTCTACAGTGTCTCCCTTCACACTCACAGACTTATACGTTGGGCTTTTGCAGGTCAAGCATTTCCTTTAACCTCTTTTCAAGTGTTCCCAAGTCCCCATTCCCACCTGGCATTAACTGGTGGGAAAATGGAGCTCCAAAATCACACACAGCCTCTCCCTTTGAAAAAGCAAGCATGTTAACTTACCTGCCAGGCAGTTTTTATTAAAAGCTGTGAAGTGCTTTTAAAATTATTCTTACTAGATATTAATCCTTTATTATTGTGCTATATTCCTGCAGAGTTAGATACATGTGGGTGAAATACAGACATGTATTTGTCTCATTGTTTGTGTGCGAACTCTGAATCTTAAAATTAATGTGTTTAACAGGTAATATTCAAAGAAATTGACATTAGTAGCTGCGAGAAGCATATACATAATTCTGTATAAATATAAATTCTACTTTTCTTAATATCCATAAAACCCTGCTGTATTGTGGGCAAGACTCCAAGTTCTATATTTCTGTAGAGCAGCTACAAAAATGAGCTCTTGTTCATTTAAAGTATCATTTGGAAACCAGGTCTTCATGGAAATATGAAAACTTAATTGGGAAAAAAAGTTAAAATCCATATACTTTGTAAAATATTGTAACAAATTGAGATGTTGCAGACAGCAGATAAAATGGCTTTGGTGAAACTTTTCAAACTGGACTAAACAGGTGGGGTCCAAAGTCCCCAGTTAGGATTATAAATAATCACCTTGATTTCTAAAAACTCCTGTGGAAGAGAATAATTTACTGATTGGTCCTAGAACTGGGTAAGCATCTTTCAATAATACATAACACTTATTTCAGAGGTAGGACTCCAGAAGGTCTTGGAGCATTATAGTGTTGCAGAGTCAACTTTGAGCAGTCAGGAGAAGATTGGAGCTTTATGCCTGGATATGTGTAAATTATATATCGATAATTAGATGTCTGTGTGGTGTATAGGAAGAATTAGATGACGAAGAAAGAGACTCACTAATGTCTTCAATATGAGCATGAAAATTGCTACAACATTCTTACGCCCCATCTCCTGCTAAAATTGTAAAAAAGGACATTTATGTGCATAAGTCATGTTTTATATCTAATTTTTCCAACACCTAATGGTTACTCTTAACTCAATAAGTGAAAAACCTGGGATCATCTCCCTTTGCAGCGTGATGACCCTGTACGTATGTTTCTCAACTTCTCATGATGCAGCATTTTTATTTTACAAAAAGCAAATAACTATTTGTATTCAAGGGAGAGAAGGCATGACATTTTGCACTAGCTTTGGGTAGAGAGCACACATTCAGTATTGTACTGCCTACATTAAGTAGTACTTGGAGCAAGGGCTGAAATTCATGTAACTTCCCAGCAGGAATTGATCACCTTCAGGTTTGTGGTGCATACATCATATCTCACATAACGTCTCTCTTTGTTTCCATCAAGTGGCTATTCCTGTGTGTCATGCACAGTGGAACAGTGTGAAGGACAAAGCTTCCAATAGCCTTGTGTTTAAAAGTATTAACATGGAAGATATGCGGCACGTTCAAAGCTCCGCGGACATAAAAACCACGTTCTTTTTTTTTTTTTCTTGTGCATCACAGAAACACTGTGCTAGCTGCTTGGTAAGAGGTGGGTATTTTATCGGCTGCTTTATTCTGGGGACCAAATGGTGGGTGTGCTTTGCTATTAGACCAGATTGTAGGAAAGAGGTGATAGCACATGATTTTCAACAAGGACTAGTCATGGACCTGGAAAGGGGACCATAAGAAGGAATGAATATACCCTGTTTAAACTTGTCCATCATCAGACTAGCAGTTGAGATCTAATCATGTTTAGTAGTAGCCATAAATCCTTTCCGGCTAGTTTCGTATGGCCCATACACACAGACAGACAGATCAGGGCAGTGTTCGAAGGAAGACCTGGAGGAGGGCTAAAGGCATAGGAATGAAAGAAGAAATGCCCACTGAACAAAAAATGTGTGGGTGGGTATGAGAGAGGAGAGGAAATTACGTTCATTTTTCAACCTTGTTTTGCAAGTAGGCAGAAAGCTTTATTTATTTATTTATTTATTTAAACAATCAGTCTAATTTTCGCTCATGATAGGAGGACATGCATGAAATCATTTTAATGAGCAGTTGCTTAAAAGAAACATAATCAGGCAGATTAGGGTTTTCTGTACTTTTTCAGCTTTTTATGTCGGTATCTACATGTGCGAGAATATTCAAGAATTAATCATTTCGTTTCAAAAATGCTTTGGGCTTTTCAAGTAATTCTTTTTTTTTAAACATTGATGTAGCCACATATTTTTCCATTCATGGTTCAGAAATAGGATTTTCTTCCCTGTGTTTTTTATCTGTCAAAGTCAGTAGAAATCATAAGGTATTTATGACATCGTAACCAACTTACTGCGCTGTGAAACACAGTGTTGAAAATGTGGGTGTACAACGTTCAGCTGTATCGTGACATCCTAGAGATCTCTGCATGGAACACATGCACATAGTATTTTAGGAGCTTTAGTTCTATACCTCTATTTACCTCAATAAGCAAATATTTAAGCAAAAATTATTAAAATCACTGAATTGATATCTTCAAGTCTAATGATGGTTTAGGACGTTGTTATAGTGACTGACTGAGCTGAAAGAAAAATACAGGACGATTCTGAAGGATCTGAACTTCAACCTAGAACATCCTAGTCAGAATAGAAATACCATGGAAGAGTGTGTTTTCATTCTTAAAATCACAGAATCACAGAATGATATGGGGTTGGAGGGTATCTCTGGAGATCATCTAGGCCGACCCCCCTGCCAAAGCAGGTCCTCCTAGAGCAGGTTGCACAGGAATGTGTCCAGGTGGGTTTTCAACGTTTCCAGAGAAGGAGATTCCATCACCTCTCTGGGCAGCCTATTCCAGTGCTCTGCCACCCTCAAAGTGAAGAAGTTCCTCCTCATGTTTAGGTGGAACTTATGTTCAAGTTTGTGCCTATTTCCATTTGTCCTGTCACTGGGCACCACTGAAAAAAGATCGGCCCCATCCTCTTGACACCCACTCTTTAAGTATTCGTAGGTGTTGATCAGATCCCCCCTCAGTCTTCTCTTCTCCAGACTAAAAAGACCCAAGTCCCTCAACCTTTCCTTGTACGAGAGATGCTCCAGGCCCCTAATCATCTTTGTAGCCCTTTACTGTACCCTCTCCAGCAGTTCCCTGTCCTTGAACTGCGGAGCCCAGAACTGGACACGGTACTCCAGATGGGGTCTCACCCGGGCAGAGTAGAGGGGGAGGATAACTTCCCTTGACCTGCGGGCCACACTCTTCCAGATGCACCCCAAAAATAGTGAAGTTAATATTTGGAATATGTCGGAATTTTCCCCATGTTTTTGTTGCTGTCATTAATAGTTTCAGCCTACCCAAATCAGCCATTCCTAATAAAGAACAAAGGGACATAGTAAATTCCTGACCAAGAGCACAGACATCTGCTACTCAGTTGCAAGTACAGTAGACTGACACAGAGGATGAAATGCTGAAAATCAGGAATAAGGCTGTGGAATCTGCCATTATGAACAAAGATAATTAAAAGACCATATGAAACCACAGTGGACAAGAGGATATACTGAAAATTAAGAATAAAGCCTATTGCAAAATACCTAACAAAACTCATTTTTTCTTTTCAGTCTTCCCCAGGAAGTGTCAAACAGTTATCTTAGCTACGTTTTACTCTTCCTGCTTTTACCCTCTTTCCTCTTTTCTTTTTACCACAAGAAAAGTTCTTCAAAAAGTGCTGATAGAAGCAGAGAAGCCAAAGTTCATGCTTAGAAATAAGGGCATGCGGAGGAGTGTCTGCTTTTCACTGCTGCAAAGGGTTTTTGGGAGATGTGGCACACGCGTGTGCTGGTTTGTGCTGTGCCAAGGGGAAGGCATTTCTCGGAGGAATGCGGCCAGCAGCCTTTCTGAAAGCAAAGGGGAAATTCTTGCTGACGTGGGAGTCGCCAACGTTCTCCCAAGCTCATGAAAAAGCCCAGATCAGGATTAAATGCGAAAGAGAAGTGTCTGCTGATTGATTTTTGTTATGTGTGGGGCAGGAAGGGTTAGAGGTAGAGCTGTGGCTCCCTCCTGAAAGCCGGGCACCGCTGGTGCTCAGGCTGTCCATGTGTTATTAACATGTCCCAGCTGCAGAGAACCGTCCTGAGTCTTCCTCGCTCTGATTGCCGGTCTGGTGTCTCCTGCACTCACAATTTTGCTGCTTGTTCTGCTCCCTTACTCCTTGATTTTCTTTTCAGTTTCTGCTTGGGTGCCTTGCTGTAGCTTTGCTGTAGCTTTGTGATTACTTTGGTATTTAGAACCCATCCGAGGGAAGGATGGCTGTGCCCTGAACACTGCAGAGCACGGAGCGAGGACTTTCTATGCTGCAGGCGCAACTGGGGGAGCTTTGTGCTTGCAGAGGAGATGTCGTTGCCCCCATCCCACACACATTTCTTCCTGGGAGGGTTTCTAGGAATTTCGTTATGAGCCCTGACCTGTGGTTCCCTGGGAGGGAGGTACCTTTGCTGCCCAGCAGCAGGAGCTGGGATGCTGCTGAGTATTCTGGAGTGCCATCTGCTGGCACTGTATCCTCTTACTCTCTACGTGAGGAGTGAGCCCCCCATGACAAGAAACGTTCAGGGGGTAAGTGCCAGTACATGGGAAATATCAGGACACTGTAAACTGCTCTACCCAAGGGCAGGGACTGGGCTATCACAATGATCCATGATCCATAACTGCTTTTCAGTCCTCCTTCTTCCCACTGCAGCAAGAGTGAGCGAGGCTGACCGGAGACACTGGGGCCTGAGTTTTTGCCTAGCTTTATATTATAAACATTAGCTACATTAGCATTATAAGCATCGCAAGTCTGTACTTTTACCAGACATTTCTGGTTGACATGACACGTTTACAAACAGTTTGGTTTCTCCTGCTTCGTTCAGAGCTCTGTTTTGAAGGGATTGAATCTATATTTCCTTTCCATTTCTATGGAAACAGCTAACCCTCTTCTAATATAGCTGTTTTGTAACTGCTGGGCCTGATTCCCTTCTCATGTGGGCTGTTTTTAAGCCAGTATTGTGTTGTTGATCCCACCTGAGTTACTTGAAGCTGACAATTATAATTGAGAACATTCAGATCTGCTGCTTTCCCAGCACATTGCAATGAAAGGGACTTAGATGCAAAATGTAAGCAGGTTCAGAGCAGACATTGTAAACATCTCTTGCCATCCATCATTTTATTTTGATAGCTCTAGTTCTAACTCCGCAGCTAGAACAGCCACAAATTTCCATTATATGGCTCACACTGACCTGCCAACTGTGAAGAATCAGCTTTTTTGTATTCATTAGGAATATGGAGTTAGATAGTTGGTTTTCCTCCAAAAGCTTCAGAATTGCAGGGATCAGAATTGCATTTGGGTTTGGGGTTTTTTTTCCATTTGCATTAAAATACATAATTTTATGTGTTTCAAAATTAAAAGATGTTCATGATTGCTCATTCTGTTATGTGCTGGCCTAGAACAGAAGCAGGACCGTCATTGGTATGTACACCTGACTTTGGAGAATTTGTTCTTTGGTTTAATACTATATGCCTTCCTCAGAAAAGTGCAGTTGTTTCTCTTGGGGCTTACCATCTTTATTACATCTGCTGCTGAAACGAGGATGTTGTCAAATGGGTTTGATCCTCATATTGGGTGGTTGTGGCCTACGGAGAAATCACGAAATGGTGCACAGAGAGCTGGCTGGTCATAACAACTTTCATATTTCTAATGAGTGAAACCACATGAAAAGTTAGGCAAAAGGGGATTGCTTCCCTAAAATTGATTTTCCCTATTATTTGGTCATTCAGAGAGAGCTTAGAAGGTTATCCCACACAGCTGTATAATAGTCAGCGTGGGAGTAACCGCTACCTCCATAGGCTTCTTGCGGCTCATGCTCATCGTCTCCAGCTCTGCCTGGTTCAGAGGACTTGGTGCTTACTTTTCCTGAGCTGGTGACAGCAGTTGGCAAGGCTACATGCATTTAGCTCTTGGGAACACTCCTCTTGTGGCTGTGAAAAGAGCTAAAATGTGTACATGTGAGGCAGGCTTTGTATTTCACTGCGGCTGGCACCATGGGGCAGACTATTTTTGAGTCATATTTGCACAGTTTCCTGATGGGTTAAGTAGACACTTTGGTTCTTGATGATTCTTGGTATCCTGAATTGAATCAATCCATGGGCCAGTTCTTCACTGTGCTACTTTAATTTTATGATAGTAGATATATTTGATAATTTAGCAGCCACAGTAGGTTAAAAGCAGAGTAGTATTGTAGAAAATCTGGTTTTTGACCTGTAGCTTACAAAATTTTGTCTCAGGAGCTAAAATATACTGAACACTAAAAAACAACTCTTTACATGCTAAATAAACCAAAGGGAAAAATAAGAACGAAGTATTTAAACATCTACTGAAGCACATGAAATATATATCATTTCACATTTTCAGATAACTTACACCATAAAGATACTGACAAATCCATTGCTAGAAGGTAAAAGTTGGGGTTGTGGTAATATGATGAAGAAAATGTGGTAGGAGGCAATCTATGCCTTATCTCCCTTGGGGAAGGGGGGGTGTTCGGTTTTGTTCTAGTTCTGGGCGTTGTTTTATTTATTTATGTATTTATTATTTCATTTTTATTTACTTATATACTATATTGTCCCTGGAGTACTGTCATACTCACTTCTTCTTTGTGGATATATTTGTGGAGAGATCTGACAAGGTTGATATTTGCACTGGGCAGCTTTGAAACTCTCAGCATAAAAACACTTATTAATGAAACAAATGTGCCTGCTGTTATACTCTCCATGTTACCCACATAGAGGCTTTGGGTCGGAATGAGCTCCTCTTCTTAGCCGGGGGTTACTCTCTAAACAGGCATTTCCCTGGGAAAATATGCAGAGGAGCTTTCAGACCATCTGCTTTTCTGATTAAAGCGTCATGGGGGATTCATGCCGTGGGCCAGGTAGCAGGGGCACAGTTTACATATTGCAATGTGTATGGCTTCTCTGAGGCCACAGGACGAAGAAGGGAGTTGCTGTGCATGGACCTTAAGTAGAAAATTGCTTTCGGAAGGACTCCTTGGAGTGCAGGACACCCTAGTCGGGGTGTCTCAGTCCCAGCTACTGTACCGGGATGCTCTACCTCTCCATGTGCATTCACACTTGTGTAAATGTCAGATGCTGGCTTGGCAGGCAGCTCATGGTGCCAGTGTCAGGCACGTGTCATGGTGATGTCCTGTTTCAACATCACAGGGGCGTGCCCTAGTGCCACTGCAGTTTTGCACCCTGGAAAGTGGGCAACCTTTTCTTGTTGGTAGGAAAAAATGGAAATCCAGGCATTTTTGTGACACCAAGAGTGTTTCTCTTGCAAAAGTTGGGTCAAACACACACATTAGGCTTGAATTCATGACCACATATCCCAAGTACACTTGTGTTGGTGCTACAATGATAAAATATAAAAGCTGCACAAGGCAGCTTCCAATAAAAGGTTATCACTGCAATCCAGAAAAAATGTAAGCATTTAGAGATTTAGAAATCTGTTTCTAAGGTCTATAAGTCTCTCTGCCTTGAGCCTATCTTCTCCATTTTATCTCAGTCTCTTAATTGTAGTACAGGTTTAGTGCTAAGATGTTAACAGTTACAAGGAAGGACCGGTAAAATCTCTCACAGTACTGAACATTTATTGTTTTTAAGCTCTATAAGACTGCCTGTATTATTTAAATGTCTGTCCTTTGTTTTTACTTTGCAGAAATGAGGAAGAACTTTTTCTCTTTAGGGTAACATAAATATAGGTCATATGAGGTTTAGTGCTAGCAGTTTTCTGGCTGTTGCAAGGGCCCACCCCATCAGTGAGAGTCTCAATTTTTCCTGCCATTGCCCTGATCATTTTTTTTAGGTTTTTGGTTCCTTAAAGTGAGAGGTCTTAAGTCAGTGGGATGTTTAGTGCATAGTGGTACATAGGATAGAGGGGACATCCTTGTGCACCCTTGTGGCCTTCCTGACAATGACACACTTAGCTGAGATTAGGCAGGACTGAACTCAGTGATCCATGTTGTCTCTTCCAGTGTTAGTTAAGCTGCCACATAATTTCATGACTTTATTAATGCTTCCAAGTATCTAAAGGGTGGTTTGAGGGAGGATGAAGCTGGACTCTTTTCAGTGGTTCCCAGTGGCAGGACGAGGGGCAACAGGCACAAGCTGGAACATAGGAAGTTCCATTCAAATATGAGGAAGAACTTCTTTAGGGTGAGGGTGACAGAGCACTGGAACAGGCTGCCCAGGGAGGTTGTGGAGTCCCCTTCTCTGGAGGTTTTCAAGGCCCGCCTTGATGCAGTCCTGAGTGATGTGCTCTGGGCAATCCTGCTTTGGCAGGGGAGTTGCCAAACATGATCTCTACATGCTTGTAGAGTTGCTACATGATCTCTAGAAGGTCCCTTCCAACTCCCACAATTCCATTATTCTGTGATTCCATGATTCAGGATTCCCATGTACAGTGATTCCCATGCTGTGATGTGTCAACCACTTGCACCTGCAAGGCAAAGAAAAAGCTCGGCAATACAGAGAGTTGTGACTGTTGACATGGTCCTTTGCTACAGGTGGTCTGGGAGTCCAAGGCCTCTTGGCAGGGAACTTTAGATAAATGCAAAAGCTGCATGTGATTCTTTAGGCCAGATCCTGATTGATTTCATAAATTGCCAACATCTTCAGGATGTGACCCTTTTTCATCTGTATAAATAATATGTAAATATATGGAGGATAGATCCATAGTTGGCCTAAATCTGCCTACATCTGAACTAACCTAATAATTGCCCTTTTTTTATGCATCTCACAGCTTCAGAAATCAAACAATCAACAGTCAGAAGACAGACTTAAGCTTGAAATTACAATTGCATGTGGTTTTCCTATAGAGCCTTTCTGTGTAGCTTTATAAGTAGTTGCTTGCTATCAGTTAATATGTGATTTAATGCAAAATGGAATTTCTTATGCATGCTGGCATAGAACAATGTTCAGTGTGCCTCTGTGATTTCACTGGTTTGTAGGAGTAAAGGCATGACTTCAGCTTGTTTAAATAACGAAAGGTGATGGAGCTCAGTTACAATGATAAAACACCATAGCTCAGGGGAGGCTGCTCCCTCTCAGCTCCAG
The DNA here is from genome assembly GCA_033628505.1 of Tringa tobata. Lineage (NCBI taxonomy): Eukaryota > Metazoa > Chordata > Aves > Charadriiformes > Scolopacidae > Tringa > Tringa tobata. The sequence continues at coordinate 1,703,403 of JAHREE010000225.1, forward strand.
AGCCTGGATCTGCAGTAAGGAATTGGTTTGATATATGACATTTCAAGGAGATCTAGAGCTCATCTGAAAAATATCTCTGACTTTGAGAGAGTCCTCTCCAAGTGACCTCCTCTTTTTCTTCCAAATATGTCCAGACTTTGGTAAATTCCCAGACTAGGGTCTTCATTGTGTCACTGTGGATCCATGTTAGGAATGTGTTTCTTATGTCTGCTTTCTTCCTTTCATACGTTGCCAATTTTTTTTTTTTTTTCTCTTCATAATTTGAACAAGAAAGACAGACCATTATGCAAAAGCTTACTTGGAAAAATAAAATGCCTTGAACTAGTACAGCTGCTTTACTATAAATAAAGTTAAAAATACTGAGGTTTTAACCAAGCTGTTTCATTAGGTTGGATGAATAGATATAGTCCCAATGCATAATATCCCTGAAGAACTTATGTTCTATGCGTATTTCAGTTCTTGTGAGCAGAAGAGGACAGGAACAGTTTGTTATGAACTGTTATTTATAAATTACAAGTTCAGGCACAGAGAAGATAGGCACTCTGTTGTATACAAGCAGTGCAAAGACAGAGAAAACCAGAGATGGACCTGCAGCAATGTCTTACATCTGAATATCCCAGAGATCTGAGAGACTGTGATCTGCTTAGATCTAAAATCTTGAAGTACTGTCTGATATGAAACAATAACTACTTTTCACTTTTTAGTCACTTTTCAGTAATAAATGTTTTTGATACATGATTTTTTCTTCCTTGTCCAGAACATATGAAATAATTTTGCATAAATAATAATCAGGCATAACTGAGACGTCTGGCATTTTGAAATGGATTCTGATTCCTGCCAAAGCAGGAAGTCATGAGTAAAACAATTAATAAATGCCACTCCTCACTTTCTAGCACAATAGAAGGAAAACAAATTATTAGAAACTAAGCTTTTAAACGTGAATATCTGTGTGGCAAAATGTAGCATAGAGATTATACCTGTTCTGTCTGCATTTTTTAATGAAAAGCACCACCTTTTCTTTAGAAAAATAAGTACAAATTACATAAAAATAAGGTGAAAATAGATGGCTTCATATGTAGAGTTTCTTGCTCCCTGATTTAAAGAGTTATGATAAGAGGTAGTGAAAGCTTGTTGGAGATTTTCACTGAAGCTGGGACAATCTGAGACTGATTCATGGTTTGAAGCTTGTCCAGCACTTGTGGCTGACCCACTCCTGTCTGATGTACCAGGTGAAATGCAAAGATTCCAACATTTTGGGACTTGGAGGGGTGTAAGAAGATTGAGATCTAGAGCAGGGTTGTCAAGCTTTATTGCACATGCAGTCAGAACTATTCCTCAAAATTCAAGAGAGTAGATGTTGCCCATGGGATTATGACCTTTACCCTGATGTTCAGGTTTTCTCTGTTTACATCAGGGATAAGCTAAAATAAATATATTTACTTCAGATTGCCTGGGGCCCAAATGATCTAAAAATATTAAAGCTCACTGCAGTGTCTCAGCAGTGAGTTTATTTGAACAGAATCAGCATTATTTTTATAGAACACAAAAATATTTTATGTACTTAAGAGTAACGGAGTTTGTTATTAAAAAGCCATCCTCAGCTCTCCTCCAAACTATGTAGCCTCACGTGTGGAGAAACAATTAACATCAACTAAAACCATGAAACAGTTTCTTTCCAGCTTTTAAAACACCCTTTGAAAAGCTCTGAGGAATGACACAAAATAAAAATCCAGTTACTAGCCAAGCATGGAGGAAAAATGTTAGCTTGAGTATCAGTGACATAGTGTCAGTACTCCCTGAGCTCTCATAATCAGGTATCTGGTACAGCAGAGACATCCCCACTCAATACTACATAATGCTTCAAGTATTTTTCTTCTAGACCTGACCAAGCCCTTAAGAAAGTAGAAGATCTTGAAGGCTCTCAGCACCTTTGCCTTTGGACTCCAGGCACAGGGCATCAGTTCCTGGGAAAGTCAGCTTTTCGTTAGTAGGCGGCTGACAGCGTGCTGCTCGCTTGTCCAACTTTATTATTCATTCTCCAGAATATGTCTAATCTCCTTGTTATTTTTCTTTCATTACTTTTTCCTCCTGGAGCCTAAAGGCATGACATTAAGAGAGCACTTTTTTTCCTATATCTCTGTTCACAGGCCCAGTGGCCGACTTCCCTACCTGCTGGTGGGAGCCCGGTAAAGCTTTTCAGAACATAGTGTTTCAGCAGCATGTTTTTCTTTGGTTTCCTTACTCGTTTCAGACTGGTACAGATGGATGGAGAAAAAGTCCTGTGAAAAAGGAAAAAAGTATCATGATGAAACACAGGGAATCAGGTTGTTCTTCGGCAAATTCCTTATACTGCGAATGACCTTCAACTTCACATATTCATTTTGAGGGTCTCTGACTTGAGAAATCTTGGACACGGTGTCCAAAGAGGCCAAATGCTATTTTCTTTAGCTGAAACTGATGGAAGATTCAGACACATCACATTTTTCAGTGAAGTAACAGGTAAATTAAATTGATTGCCCGGGTTTTATTACATTCAGATTAGAGGAACAATTTTGACTTGACCTCTTTGTAGCTTAGTTTTCCAATGAAAAGAAGAGAGATAATGGTCTTTCTCTACCCTGCACAAGTGGTCTAAGGCTGAATGTGCTCATTTGTGTGAAATGAGGCTCAGCTGTACTCAGTTTGAGGCACCATGGAGAGACCTGTGCGTACGGACAGTAAATGCATTTCTAAGCTGCTGCTAGTCAAGGACTGCATTTTTTCTTCCCTGTGCCAACCCTTCAATAGCTTTGTAAATATGAAAAGAGGGTTGTGGTCTACTTGTGTGGTATTGTTATGCATTTTGTTCATGTTGCATTTCAAGCAACATTGAACATAAACATTTTTTACATATTTTTGTCAGTAATTTTTCCTTGTGGTAAATTCTTAGACTCTGACATATTTTGAGCTTGCCTTCAGCAATCTGTACACATGTTTCTTATTAGTATCTCCCTTGTTACATCATTTATTATAACACTGTTTTGCCAAATGTTTGAATTAGGAAAGGCATGCCATTTTGACGTTATTCAGGGATTCTTGCAGGGAAGTAAGGTAAGATGTAGATGATACTCTCTTTTGAGCCCATAAGCACAGACGTTTCTGATTAGGGTTTTCAGCAGCTTATAAAACCAAATGGGATTCGATAGAAGCAAGCTATAAAGGAAGTCTTGCAAAACTTCTTAGAAAGATTTGAATCCTTAATTTGTATGTATTCCCAGCTGAGGTTTCATTGTGAAGGGAAATGAATATGGGGAGAAGTTGCATAACCAGCAAACTCCAATTCTGATTTCAGAGAAACATAATAAAGTGAAAATAAATTACATGGTAATAATTGTTTTGGACTGCAGGGCTAGCGCAACTTCCAGGGAGAAAAACAAAAGCTCTGATTCACCATGGTATTACTCCATTTTTATACTGATTTATCTGTATTGCATTCAAGGAAAAACACTGACAAAAAAATTAGAATTAGGGCAAAGATGACTCAGGTCCCCACAGTGGCAGTTTATTTCTTATTATATCAAAGCACTTACAAGGCACCTATAAAAAAAATGAGTGCACCTCATTCACTTGACATTTTCCAGTGATAAAGTCACCATCCATCTGAACATATTTTCTTTTTAATATATGGTAGATTGTTCAATTGCACCCATCAGCACAATATCTGGATAACAGTGTCCCACAGTGAGTCAGGAAAATATTATTACTCCATTATGGACTGAAGCAGAGAAAGACTTAGAGACCTGTTCAAATTCAGGCAGTAGGACCACAGGCAGAGATGGGAGTGGAAACCACATCTACTGTTTCCCAATCTAGTGCCTTAACACAGGGTTTATCTGGTTTCTTAAAGACGGCCTTCTCCCATTCTTATGGGACCAGTGGACCACTACTTTTCCCTGTTCATCCAAGCACATCACAGATATTTATTCATTCTAATGTATATGTCTTCCTTGAGCCATGTGCTAGTTCTTTGCAGTGCCCACCATGAAAAACTATCCATGTTAAGAAGTGTAACCTTAAATTCAGGGTTGCTTGTTCCATGCCTATGCTACAGGAACAGTGAGAACAGATGAATCAAGATGAAAGGGATTGAAAAGTCTTCTCAGTTTCCTTGCTCTGTGCATTGGGAAGGGTTTTCTCTGCCATTTCCCCTCCTGTCCTGCTAGTCAGACTCAATGACATCTCAAGGGGTAGGAGCAGAGTGGGATCCCTCACTCTGGAAGCTGTAATGCTTGAAGCTGCATTTTGTAAGCGTCTAAAACTATTATTTTGTTAATCATGTCATTATTCATTGAACATTTAGTACAGACACGTTTTTACTACTGCTTCTATGTTCCAGCTTCCACATACTTTATTTCCCTTTCCAAATAGGAGTCATTCAGCTCCAGCTAGCTCTTCATGCCCATTATATCCTTTCCAATGCCAGATACTAACTGCCAGTGACATATAGGTTTCACGCACCCAATAAAGCAAATCCAGCTCTCTCAGCCTGAGGGAGATCTCTCAGCTGGTCCTATTTCCATCCTTCTTTCTGCAGGTTTCCAGAGAAGGGCAGTATCCCAGTAGAGCAGCCGGGACACCCAGCAATGTGCATAGTCAGCTCTGGGAAACTGTACCCAAAACAACTCCTGATGAGATCCTCAAAAGGAGAACATTTTAGAGGAAAGGCAGTGTGAAATGTCAGATGAGGAAAGAAATACATAGGATGATCATTGGGATAAATGACCAGTTCTCTCATGGCTCATCTTTCTGATTAAAGATATTGTCCTGTTGTTGTGCCTTCTCCTTATGGAGAGTTTGATACTGATACTGAAGATTAAACCAGTGCTGGTTTTGGAAAGGCTCTGGTTTTCAATCTGCTCACCCAACGCTAATATTTATTTGCTCTGTTGAGAGAGAGAATACTGAAAAGAAATACCACTATTTTCAGACCTATATACAGGTGATGTCCCCAAAACTTTGCTATATTATCAGATTCCAGAACATACTTTGCTTTGTCTGTTTCTGTCCGAAGGATCACTTTGCAGTTACAGGCTATTACCATACTAGAAATACATTGACTTTTGCCGTTATTCCCTTGAAGATGAATATGACAATGTCATTAACTAAAAAAAAAATTAAAAGTCATTATTCTTACAGCTTCCCAGAGCTTTGTGTCTAGTCTGGTCCAGCCATTATCAAAACCTGTAAGTTTTGTGTTATTGAGTGTTTTGTCAAATTATAAAAATATTCCCAGGGAAAGTCTAGGAGAACATGGATGCTGTCCCCAGAGGAGTCCATTGGAACGTCTGCTCTTGTGTCAGGGAGACAGGGAGCCCCCAGAAACTTCTCAGCAGCAAAATTACTGTTCTTTCTCTTCACAGCAAAGTTAAGAAGGGTATTGGTTTCACTGACCAGCTGCCATGTCTAGGGAGCTGCTGGTTTGGCATAAAATTTGTACTGATTTGCTGCTTCATTTGTTTCAAACTAAAATCACAGTTCGGGAAAAATAAGTCTGCAAACTGGAAACCTGTTTTTTACCCAGATTTACTCTGTATTTTTTTAAAGTTTAGGCTCTTTAGGTCGTTAAGTAGGATTAAAATTTTGCAATAATGTAGGTATCCAAATATGAAAATATAACTAGCTAAATAATAAATTGCTATAGTTTACAAGTAAAGCCAGTACCACAAATCTAGAAGTAGGATACACATCAAAAATCTGGGTATTAAAAGTAATGACAGTTCTGGGGGCTCTTTTGAGACTCTTTTGAGTCTCTTGTCTGAGCCCATATATTTCCAAGCTTTCCAGTAACATTGTAAGGAGTAGGAAATTTCCATTAAAAAAAAAAAAAAGAAGAAGAAAAAACCCCCAACATTTCCTGAGGATTTAGGAAAAATGCCAAAGGTTGTGAAGTCGTGATAAAGACATGGTACTTAGCAACATCAAGAGCAAGAATAACTTTCTGCAAGCATTGCAAACACTGCTGTTCTTACAAGAGCAAGGTATATATCTTGAAGAATAACTGCCTTTACTATGTTCAATGCTGCACTGGTATTTCTAAAATTTCCAAATTTGCATTGTGCTCACTGTTTTTTACACACTGCTTGCTTTGTACCTTGTTGTTTTCAAATATGCAGAGTAACATTGTCCATGTGCAAAGTAAAATTTAACTACATTATAAACAAATGCTATATAATGTTGCTTATACATGTAAGTAGAAATTGCATTAACACTTTATAAACTGTCAGGCATGATAAACTATGAATAGCAAATAATGATTGTGTATTGTGTGTTTCTCAGGTACCAGTGATCAGATGGAGAAATTGAGCCACTGCCAAAGTTTAATTTCTTTTGAAGTAATTTATCATTATGAACATTATTCTGGAGGAGTAAGGTCTGAAAATGGATGTTCACATAGAGAAGCTACTCTGGAATAGTTGACACAGAGGGGCTTATTTCATGGTAGTAGCTATGGCAGTTGCCATCTCTGGTCAGAAAATGCTTACCCTATGAGCAACCATTACCTGAACTTTCTTAGTGAGTCATACAGCAGCCAGACAGTGCTTAACTGGGTACCCCACTCTGCCAGTCCCTTATGAAACTGTGTATTGGAACAGCTCACAACTGGTTGCTTCTTATTTTTTGTGGAAGCTTTTGGGAAAAGGAGCCTAACTCTCATTTGGATGCCCTTATTTGGCTCTCTATGGTAGTCTCCAAACAATGCTGTATTGTATTTGTGTGTCTACAGTTGGAGCCTGCACTTTCTTTTCAATGCAGCTCAGGAAGCCGTATATTGTATAACTAGTAATAAGTAATTTCCCAGACAAAATTGTAAGTCAGTCTCTGTTAGGTGGATCCCAGCATTCTATAGCTTTTTATTTATCTAGAAAGCTAAATATGAAATGTACTGTTGTATGTTGCAGAACTTTCTATAAACCTATTAATGCAATAGCCTACTTAAATTTTCTATATTCCAAAAATAAGCTCCTTTGGGGCTCATATTTGGGCTCATATATTTGGGGCAGAATCTTCATGGAAGCAGCCTAATCCTTTTACAATCCAGCCTCATGGGAAAAGCAAGGCTGAAGTCAATGGGAAACACTCAGCCTGTTGCCATCAGTTGGAGGTATGAGGATCCACCTCAGGGATATGAGATGAATTCTAATTCTAACCAGGTACATAAGATTCTCAAACTAAGATGCTTGTTAAAGAAATGTGGCTGTCTTAAATTGTAGCACTAAAAGGTGAATTTTAGTTTAATAAATACAATTTGTATTTTATATCTGAAGGTTTGCTTCATTACTTGGGCATTTTAGTGTTTGACTTGATGCTAGAAACTATAATAGTGTGGACAATGAAGGGAATAAAATCCTTACACTTCCTTTGAAAATGTTTCTTACTTTCAAATGTTTTTATATCCTTTCAAAAAAAAACATTACTTGTGAAATTCATCCCTTGAAAGTGACAGCACAGTTGAGCATTTCTTTGCTGAAATGTTAATATTCTTTAGCTACTAGGCAACTGGTATATCTTGGATGTCTCCAAGCAGGAATGTATTTACTTTTTTAGCAAGTAATGTAGTCATTAACAACAATCTTGGATATGCAATCAGCAGGAACTTGTGTCTTCTGCTACCTTATTAATGCATATTATTATTCATAGCCTCCTGCAGATCTAAAATGCTACTGACTTCTGAAAACTTAAAAACTGTGGGGGAAACATTAATTCACAGACTAAAAAATTAACATAGAGATCTGAGGACCTAAGATTCTGCATTGTCCTGTACTTTGCATCAGTGTCATCTTATGCAGTGGATGTATAACACTAATGCTGAGATTCAGCAACATTTCACAAGTATTCTGAATTTCCATTTAGAAACTTTCATGGTAAATCCAAGTGCAAGTGGGAATGAGACTCCTGAATCTTCTGTTATAGAGCCAAAGGACAAGTTACACACCCAGTGAGAAAATACCGATCATTAGGACTGTATGGATGCTATTAACGATGGAGTCAGTTTAATAGTTACTTTAAAATAATAGATACTTAATAATAGATGGTTTAAAGTCTGTTGATAAAATCTGTACTTGTACAGATGACTGGCAAAACATATGTTTTACCATTCAAGACTTCTGTCAACTAGGGGGAGAAAATGAACTTTCATTTGCTGCTTTCAAAGGTGAGTGATTTGTCTGTTAGAATAGTAAATAAACAGGGAGGAGGGGAAAGTTAAAAAGATTTTGCCAACTCTGGTACATTTTTCCTTTTTGTTTTTAAGAGGACAACCTGCTATTGTGTGTCGGTGTGGTCTGAGAAGATTGTTGTGTTCAAGTTTTCCAGGTAATAAAACAGAAGCTCCTATCTCGGTCACAGTGTGACACACTGGAAGCCAGGTGCTGAGGTGCTCAGCAGACTGGTGATAGTTCAAGATAGGCTCAGTGTTTGCAGAAATGTAAGGTACAATAACAAGGCAAGCCTGAAGTGCAAGTCCTGAACCCCATTCAGCTCTTCTGTTGTTTTCAAATTTACATAGTTTTGCATTGAATGCCCATGTTTTGCCTTTGCTATGCTGAGGTGGCCAAGCCCTTCACTGCCTGTGCACCTTGGTTCCTCTTCCCTTCTAATAGCACATGGTGACCCCTCAGTAACAAAAGTGCCCGTAGCTCACCTGATTTTTTAGGTATATGTCTCATTGTAGCTATCTGCAAATCTTTCGTTGTGCACAGCAACCCACTTAACCTGGTTAGAAGTCATCCAGTCAACTTCAGAAGCTTAAAAGTTAGCTGTTTGTTCTAAAATAACTGCAGAAAATGGTAGACATCTTGAAGGGCTATTTCATTCTTCTCTTAGATGAATAGTGGAGGATGACATGAATGCTGATCTCCCTCCACCTACAAAGTGAATCTAGATGACCAGCTTAGGCTGGATACCTGACTTTAGACAGCTAAATGTAACATAAATATCACCTCTATTTGGGAATCGTATCCCTTAAAGATCATATTTATAACGGCTCAAGAGTCACTTCTCTTCAAACTCTAGAGAAAAAGATACGTCAGGATTATTCATTTTTCTTAGATGATTTCACTTTTCTCTAAAGGTAGCTCCAGCTTTGGGTTTTAGCTACATGCTGACATAAAGCTTGGAGTGTGCAAATTATAATATTCTTTGGATTCTTTAAAGCTTTAGCCAAAGCAGTGGATTTACATGGCTTGTAATTCTGGTCTTAGGTGCTTCCCAGAATTTCTCTCAAAAAAGATCTTACCAGGTTTTGTCTCATTTTTTTGCCATCTACATATGAGCAAATTTTAATGATCCTAAATCCTACATTATAATTGGAAATATCAGCAAATAGAAAAACGTTTCTCATCATTATCCCAGGTATCTATAGCATTTGATATTTAGAAAATATAACTGACCATAGAAAGTGAAATAATTTCTCATTTTATTGTTTCAGAAATCTGTAGATACCATTGTGAGCCATTTTCAATAGATTAAGAGACTGAAGTTAATTCACCACATACAGTTGGTAACAACTGCAACAGTGATAGTGGATTTTCTGCCTCTTCTCCCATCTGTCTGTCTCCCTCTACGCCCATAATGAACCAGCTGGTCATGAAAATTTGCAGCCAAGTAGAGAAGGAGTAAATTACTGCCCTCTGCCACGGGAAAGGCAAATATACCTGCAAGTTGGTTGATCAGCAGGCATGGCTGTCAGTCAGTGTGTCCCAAACTCAGAAGCAGGCAACATGTGGGCTACCACCTACCCTGAAAATTCACCAGGGATACTGCGTGAGAACTTGGAATACAATTTTCTTGTTCAGAGAAAAAGGGGCATGTGAGGTACTTATCTACAATAATTAGCCCTCTACTGCTCACAGTGTTTCTCTTTTGCTAGTGAAAATGAGGGATGAGAAACAAAGCAGCCAGAAGTAACAGGACTGTTGGTTCTTATGTACTTGAAGTTGTGATGGAGAGTGTATGTGAGCACACAATGTCATACAACTGAGAACCAGGAATCACAGGTGAAAATATGTATTACATACTAAAATGCAATGTGTCATATTAAGTAGGGAAGTGAGGTGAGAATTTTTATTTAAGAAGTCTCTATTCTGTTTATCCTTACCATTTGGAAAGGAATCAGAATGTACAACTAAATTGCTGTGGCAGCAGAGTATAAATAAAAGCAGATAAAATTAAGCTACAGGCACAATCAAGAGTTCAGCTGCAGAGAGCAGACAAGACTGGCTTGCCTCTGCCATGTATTTCAGTTTTTTAGCAAGACAGGTTAGGAGTTCTCAAACCTCATGTTTGAGCTCCTTGTCCATTTTGTATCAAAATATCCTCATCACTGAGAGCCATGACACCTTATTTGCCCCAGCTTTAGGTATGGGCCAGATTTTGTATTCCTGGAGAGAACAACAGTATACATAGTTATTCAACAATAAGACAAAATGGTATGCATAATCATAACGTAGGTTAGTTAAAATATTTCATCTGGTTCTCCACTTGAGCCATAGGCATTGATGGAGAACTCTCAGGAATTGTGGTCTTCAGGGTGTCACAGGGTCTGTGGCATGGATGATGGCCCGAAGATACCTGTGCACTATGCTCTGTTAAACATTGCCATCTTCTTTCTAGACCAAAAGTTCAAGATTTTCAAGGTCAGCCACTTGTTCTTTGAAGTCCCTGTCTGCTAAGTGCAGAAGACTTCAAATGTGGAGGAATCTTCAGAGGTTCCTCTCTGAAGTGTTTATCTTATAACTAGAATACAGATTTGAGAAAGAAACTAGAAGAGACCATGTGAACTAAAATTCTTTTAGCATCTGTGACCTTAAAATTTCTGTAGACTAAATTTATGGCTGCTGGCCTATTACTGACTGAGCAGTAATTTTTTCATTGCCCTAGAGTTGAATGCCTTCTTCTACCAATGGAAAATACTACTGTATTTCTTCATCTCAGGGGCCTCAAGTTAGAGGAAGACTACGATTTCAGTATTGTTTTCCAGAAGTCATAATATCATAAAACACATTCTTCTATTTATTCTGTATGTTTGAGATTATAAGGATGAAAGTATCCATGGCAATAAAGATAAAAGTTCAAGGGAAATTGGACTTCATTGACAACATAATTTCCAGAGTGATCATGTCTTAACAGGATATGTAGAGATAAATATCAGAGACTCCATTGTTTTGTTGACTGTACTTTTTGTTAAATGTAGCCCAGCAGAAATGAAGGGAAGGAACAGGGACTTCAAACCTTAAATATGAATAATCAGTTATTATCAATATATATTCTGAATAATAAATGCTTTAGTGAAATGACCAATAGGTCTGCAAAACTGTCTTCCAAATGTTAATCTGTGGAACTGGTTCTGTCACTTCAAGTCTGGAATGCTTGTGTGGTGAGTTTTCTTTTTGTCTTTGTCCCTTGTGAATCACAGGTATTAAAGAGCAACAAAAACAATTACAATAATCTGCTTCATTTTAAGTCACATCAGGATTGTTTCTTGCAACATTTTTTTTCATTTTTTTCCAGTGGGCTTATACCTGTCCCTGGAGATGGGGTTTCTATTATTTTCTTTTAAAGACTATTCCACCATCCAGTAGGCCTTATCATTAAGACCTTTTTTTCCTCATATTCAGCCTGAACTCTTCTGTTTGTATCTTCTTGTTGTTACCTTGTTACACGTCTTCATCCTTCCTATTTATGCACCTCAACTATTTAGAGATAGTTATCATGTCTTCTTTCTTGGTTTTCATTTAACACACATATGAACACAATATATATTGAGCGCAAAAAGTGTATTATAAACCAACAGATTTTAAACTGAGAAGGAATTGTCTTAGCTCATCTAGAGCTAAGAGACCTTTGGTGCTTGCGGTGTAATTTAGCGCTTTAGAGTAATTAATGTGATGTTATTACTGCTTTTAGCCAATGCAGTTACATTAGTATGGTGCAGTATATACATAAACAGTGTTTAATTTTATTCTTTTTCTTGCATAGAACTTTCTGGTGAAAGGAACAGCTTTGTTCAAAGGATTTGCTCTGAATATTTATACACTTATAAACATTTTAGACTTAATACTCAAAGTGTTTGCTATAATTGTTCTTTATGATAAATCTTTCAGCATTTATGCAGTCTGTTTTTTTCAAACATCTTTGTACAATTTATTTATCTTAATATATTAAGCCTGTAAACATTTTTCTCTGTAAGAATTTTAGAATTATTATATTAAAAGTTTCCACTGATAGAAAAGGGAAGCTGAGGCACAGGGGAGAAAATCACTTTCTCATAGGCACACATTGAATCAGTGACAAATTTGGGAACGGAGCCTAAAATGCTTAGATTAATGTTCACCTATATGTTCATATGTATGAGAGAGAAGTTAGCGATGGAATCCCTGTCTCTAATTTTCAAAACTACTTCTGAAATCACTGCTCCTCATTCTTTTTAACACAAACCATGTGAGCTTTGTATGTATTTATCTTAGATCTTTGCATAGTGAACAATGGTCTTTCCTGGCACATTTTCAGGGTCCCAAACTAGAATTGTAACCCCCACCTTTACCCATGATGATCATTTGTGTAATTTCTCTCCTTGGGCCAGAGTAAAATCACCGGATGTCCAGTGCCCCAGGTGAAAGCCATGCCGTTCAGCTAGGACAATGCTGAGCACACATTGGAACAAGAATGTGCCTGTCACCTAACCTTCTTCTGGATGAGACCTGCAGGCTCAGTGAGAAGGGACCAGCCAGCAACACACAAGGGCTTGTGCAAATGAGCGCTTTGCCTGTGCAAGCAGTATGGATGCAACACATTTCAGTCACATGGCAAACAAATGTTGTGAACACAGCTGGATTTGGCTGGCAAAGACTACTGTCTCGATAAACTCTTCTGTGCTTAGATGCTCCTGTAAATCCCATCCCAGTGAGTAGGTACTTCTCAGCATCGTAAGGCGCTCAGGTACCTCTGTAAATCTATCCCTTTGTGCAGGTCTTCCCTTAAGGTACTGTAAGAAAATAGATTACTGTTGGTGGGCACTATATGAAGATGCTCTATGGAAATGATAAACATTAGCAGGGCATGAGATGAGACTACCTCACAGCATCAAAATGTTACTGATTCAAAACTGGCTAAGAAGTTCCCACTGTGAGAAACCTTCACAGATAGGTTACAATTTCTAAATCATATTCTGACCACAACCTACTATGTACACAGTAGAGAGATAATTAACATGCTAATATTAACAACAATTATGATTATGGAAGTGTACTGCTAAACAAGAATGTTTGCTTTGTTGTTGGAAAGGTTGTACCCATGGCATTTTTATTGCAGAGCCTTTTTATCTTGTTATTTGCCTTTCATTTCCTGCTCACAGTACGATGTGCTAAGCTGAGTGTTTCTAATGCACTAGGAGGATTTTGAGAATATTCAAAGTCCTTTGGCCTCTTCTTTTGCCCCTCAGTCCTAACCCCAGAGGTATATATTACCCCATGAGGTATTGCCAGGAGAGTTTAACCACTCAAATTCAGTATAAAGCAGAATGTTAAATCATGTTCTAAATTATTCTGAAGAATATCTGTTATCAACAGACTCAGGTTAATTAGTTTGTGTGTTACATTCATGCCAGATGGGATACAAAAACCTGTTGGGTGACAGCACTTTATTAGTAGGAGAGAAAAGATGCAGCGTATGTAAACATGATTGGTGTCTGAAGGCATTGCAGGGCTTCACAGAATGTATGTAGGTGGGATTGTTGATTGGGGATACAATGATGTCAAGTGAAAGATAATAAAAAAGAGTCTTTCCTATGATAACAGCAGAAAGAACAGGCAAATTTAGCTAAGTACACTCAGAGACTACAAGAATAGAAAGGGGGAGAGAGAGACTGTCCAGAAAATTAAAAACGTGTGTGTTAAAGAGGAATTGGTTTTTACCTGGGGTCAGTATTGTGACTCTTGTGACTTGCAGCATCTGAACACATGGGTTTGACTTCAGTTCCAGGAGTTTGGTCTCCAACTGATCAGATTACAGTAACATCCATTTCTGGTATGAATTCCTGCTCTACGTTCTCCACCTCAGCTCAGCTGTGGGAATGGAGGAGTGGGTGGTTCTGGGGGATATGGAGTAGGTTATTCTTTTCCTTCAGCCTTCAAAACTGCACCAGTATTGCTCTATGATGCAGGCATTTCCTCCTATTCTCTCTCATCTTTGTTTCCCAGACTCAGCTAGGTACGAGCACAATTCTCTATGTGTAGGTTTGCTGGCCACCACCAGCATGCAGACAGTCCATGTCAACATCCTGTATCTGGAATGGATGAGATAAAAAGGTTTTTGCTGGCACTGCACAGTGCATGGCTCCTTTACTCCAAGCTACTCCTCACCTCACAGAGAGTTGAAGTGAGAAATTTGAATATGGCCACTTTGGTTGCTTTGGGAAAGAGCTCTGTCTATTAGAGTATAATTCTTGTTCCGCTAAGAAGCCATTAGAAAACAGATCTTAAAACTTTGTGACAATACTTACATGAAAATTGAAGTAAAAGGCTTGTGAAGGAAAACAAAATAAAGAATCCCATCTGCTTTCCTGAGACTAGTTACTGCTCTGATTATATAATATTACACATTGGGCTCACTTGTCTTCTAATCTACAAACGGGAGGTAATGGAAAAATGGTATGCAGAAAAGTATGCCAAAAGCAGCACAAATAGTGTTACAATAATACCAAAACCCTCTGAAGGACTCAGGCCCTATTTTATTGTCCCCATGCAAACTGACATTAGCAAAGGGTGTGAGACTGCGTGCCTGGAGCAGTTGTAGATAACTTTACACACCTTTCTCAGAAGCCTCCATGAGAAGTACAATTGTTGTAGAATCTTTCTTCAGCCAGAGGAGAATGATGGGCACCTCTGGGGAGACTCAACCCACCTAAGCCAGGAATGGCTCTTGGGAGTTGCTTGTCTGTCTTCATTGATTTTACAGGAACCGAGGACAAGTACTCTACTCTCACTTATATTAGGTGTCTAAAAATAAGTGAGATTCATCTGAGCTGAAGAGTCAAATGGGCAACTCTAATCTGGAGGGACAATAATAATCCAGACTAATATTCTGGAGGGATGAGGTGGAAAAATGGTCAGAACTAGAAGAAATAAGTGTCAGTGTCTCTTTGCAGCCTGAGATGATCCATAGGCTTTTTGGAAGGTTTGGTGAAGGTTCTGTATTTAGGAAGTGATTTTGCTATGTCAAAGACTTGAACCAAAAAAACATTAAAAAATTACCGTAGCATGAAACCATGAATTCTTCTCTGATGATTAATTAGCATTTATCCCATTCTCTTTTTGAGTCACTATGTTATGGTTTTACGGGTGCTGAACAGGACAGATATTTTAACTACCTGTAAGACTTGAGAACCAGAGTGACTCTACCATTTGCACACAAATCCACTGCAGGAAGAGTTGTGGCATGATGGAAGTCCACAGAAAATGAAACTCAGTTTGGAACTGTCCTCAGAAATACACCACCAAATTCCTGAGTTGCTAACACAACTGGAGTCAATGGACTTTCTGACTTCACCCAAATTAATTCTGATGTATTTTGGTATGAGATCAAGCCCAGGTCTCATGGGTCTGACAGAATTAAAATGTTTTCAGTAAGCTCAGTATCATTTTGAATCATTAACTCTGAGATGTAATAAAGACCTAATGATACCACTCTTAACTATTTCATTTTGAATTCTTTTAAAGTGAAAAAGAGCAACTGTTCTTGGGTGGACTGGCAAGTGATGGGTGAGCACCAGATGTGGTTAGAATAAAGATGACTGTCTGCTAAAGTAATAATGCTTGAAGTTCTATTTAAAGGTATTTCAAGATATAGCTGCCCAAAGGGGTGAAAAGATTCCTTTTGCAGTTATAAATTTCTCATTCTTACTTCCCTGGAGTATCATAGGGGTGATGGAGAACACAATATAGCAATTAGGTTGTGCAGCTAAACTCCTCAGCAGAGATGTGTGTTGTAGCAAGCAAAAAAAAATGTATTTTTCTATAGCTGTAAAAAAAAAAAAAATATAGAAACATACAAAATAGAAATATACAAAACCTTGTACAGACTCCTGTGATGTTTTTATCAAGAAATAGTGGAAGAAATGCATAAAAAGCCAACTAGAATCACCTGACAATTGCTGCTTACCTGTATTTCACCTCAGCTCAGTGGACCTTGACCTGTGTTAGCCTGGAGAGTCACCACTTCAGCAGAATATATTTTTAAAGCTTTTTAAAAATTGTTTGTCATGTTATGCAGGTCGCAAGAAGAATTACATTAATTATGTAAATCAAATGTTTCAATTTGGTTGATAAGGGAAGTATCTGATACAGCAACTGCTTTGAGAGTCTTGCCTAATTGTTGTGTCAGTCTGACTTGTTTGTTGAGGCAGCCGACTTTATCCCACTAAGACATTCTGTATCTGTTTTCAGTTGCCAATTTCTTAGCTGTATCTCACGAGCGGAAAAAAAGCCCTTTTAAAAACACAAACTACATTCTGTATGTGAGTTGATTAATTCAGATGAATGGCATTATGGAAAGTTAAGAAAAAATGAGCTCTGACTGACAAAACTTTGTAAGATTACTACTTCAACATACTAGCATTATTCATTTCTTTTTGATTTCTATTTCCTTTTGGAAGAAGACTAGAAGAAAAAAATGACAAATATCAAAGGCAAGTAAACCCAGATTTCTCACAATGGATTATTTTGCTTTTATTTGGGACTTCAAAAATTATAGTTTTAATAATACAAAATTTTGCCTTTCCTTTCACTTGACCATTTCATTTCAAGGTCAGAGCATAACATTTTCTGAATACCATGAAATAATAGCCAAGATTCTGTGAAGCAGTTAGCCCAAAGTGAAGACAGAGAAGCACTGAAACAATGAAGCCTTCATTTTGAAATAGCTGGTTTGTGAATGTTCTTGACAGGAATTTGTTAAGATATAGTAAAAATGTCTCTGGGTGTCTGGGCTTCTAGTTAAAGTTGAAAGCATAACAAAGTAGGAATTTGATCACTCTTTCTTGTGTCCATTACATCCTGTATTTCCTATGTAGGCTTTGCTTCCCCAGTAGAATTTGCTCCTAGAAATGAGCTGCTGTTATGCCCTCTATTCTTAAACTTTTGACAGGTCCCTATAAAGTACAGTGGCCATAAAATGTGTGCTCTGCTGTTACGGGAATACAGCGTCATTCTGACGTAACGGTAAGAATACTGGTAACTTGACCCAGTATTGATCCCAATGAAGATATTTGATCCCAATAAACTCTTCAGTAGTATTTCTTTAGATTATCGTTATACTTCATCTTTTCATTCATAGAAAGAATAGAGGTTGCAAAATATCCATTTAAGTCATCCTCCTCTTCGGAGATCTCAAAAAGCATTGCTTCCATAAAAAGGACACGATAGTTTATGCTTGTCATGTATTAAAATGCTGTGAAAACATTTGTCTTTAGAGCAATACACTGCATTCTTTTTCTATCTAAATGAAATTATGCTCTTAAGCCAATTTTCAGAAGGGAGGTGCTAATCTTCCTTGGTTTTTGAAGAAATCGACTCATACATTTGTGTTCTTAGAAATGGCTGTTTTGTAATACATAGTCAGTGAACTCTAATATTCTTGAGCCTACTTGCTAAATTGATAGTGCGTGACCAGGAAAAGGCACTGCAGAGAAAAAAATGAAAAGAATAAGACATCTGAAAGTTGCATATTTCAGTTCAAACTTTTATTAGCATTGTATTTTAATATGTACTTGACTAGCCAGGCATTTATTTTCTAATGGAAAGCTCACACAAGGACCGAAGAGGATGAAAGATTAGAACTGATCTTCAAAGAAACTGGCACAATATTAACATATGAATGGAAATGTGATCGTGTTTTAGATCACTGAAGAAAACAAGTAAATGTGAAGTGCTTGAATGATAATGTGCTCTAAAAAATATGTTTATGGGGCCCAAGAAGAAATTGGAAATGGACAGCGAATGATTCAGATTTAAAGATGATTGAAAAACAAAAAGTGATATTTTAACTCCCAGAACCTTGAAATGTGTATATTCAAATTTTCATCTATTCTTTGGGAGTCACACTTAGGACAATTCCAAACTAAAATTGTGATTCTTCTGGTTCTAATTTAGACATAGGAAAAACATAATGAGAGCAAAATTTTACCAGTTTGGGATGGCAGAAATCTTACAAGGTAAGCCTGCAGAATTTGGCCACCAACAAAAACAAACCTATGTAACTTAGGTCTGAACTTTGAAGCCTCATCTGAAACTTAAATCTGATCTGAAGACAATCACTGCCCATTTATTTATAATAAATATAATGAAAACATACAGGAAACCTTTCTCCCACGTGAACTGTCCATACAGTTCAGCAATGACCTATTACCAATGCAGCACAACAGAAATATCTAATAGGATTAAAGTCAACATCATTGGCACTGAGAAAAGGTCATCTGGAACCTGAACATGGCCGATAAGCACTCTGACCCATCCATTTACGTGTTCTGTACTGTTGCCAATTGCTACAACATCTGAACAAATTCCTGGGAAAATAGATTAGCACTAAAACAAAACCTGTGGTGGAGGTGTTAAATTTCTGGCTTTTTGCCGGCTTCACATTATTAAAAAATATTCATGCAGTTGGATTTGGGGCAATTTAGGAAAGGGAAGGTTATAAATCCCCTCTAAGTACTTTTCTGTGGAAAAAAAAAAATAGAAATTTTATGAAGCATTGTCTTTTGATTGTCAGATTCTAGTTTTATCCAAGCCCAGTTGAGGACCTCTTTCCTAGCTAAAGAATGCTCCAGCATGCTTCATAACCCATTTTTTCCTCAGAGAAATAGTAAAATAATTGTTCCTGTGCTACCCAGCTCTGCATTATGTAAAGAATAAATTAGCAATTGGTCAAGGACTGGAAAAATATTAGATTTTGGGTTGTTTAGTATTTATTTTTTCAAAGTACACTTGTTCAACTGAGAGAAAAATTAATACCTAAAGTATAACTTTATTCTATGAAAAAGGGATTAACTGGAAACTTTCAGTGTGACTGAAAGTAAGGACTATTTTTTTCTGAGTTACTTCATTTGCAATTCAGATACAATGTTACAGGATTCAGTAAAGATACTCTGGTTTTAAAACAGAAAAAAAAACCAACAGGGGTCCCAGGCGACCAGGCTTATATACTACCTTTCCAGACTACAAAGGAACTTCCAGGTCTTACTACTGACAGAGGCAGAATTTAAGGTATAACACCTACAGTCTGTTTCTGGACTGTTTTTCCCAGGCTGAACTGAGCCAAGTTTTGTGTGGATGGGGCATCCCTGTGTCACAGCAAAAGTTCAGCAAGGATGGGCTGCTCCCATCGGGGAGAATGTGACACCACCCTTGGCTCTCTAGTTAATCCTAGTACTGAGTTATTAATCCCTACACAAAGATGAAGTGGCAATACACTCTCAAATTTCCTTTTTCAGTGTTAAAGAAAATGTCATATTAGAAGAACCAGGCTGAAGTGTTTGTCCCTGAACCTATAGGAGAAAGAAGCTGATGGAGGATTTTAAATAGCATTTGAGGATTTATCCTGGCCATAGGCAGAAATGTTGGCCTTACAAAGGCTAACTTCACACAAGCTGATGATATAAAAAAACTCTGTTTTGTAACCAAGAGGTCACCACTCTGCTTTGCTGCAAGGATTTCTGTGGCTTTATGTGCCATAAGACTGCAGTAGCAGTGGAGAGCGAAGCTGTCCAGAGGGGACTTGCAGCATTACAGTGAAGGGAACACCTTTTTAGAAAGGTATTGCAGTTTAAGCAATGATAAATATAGAAAGAAAGGAAACAGGCTAAAAATATAATTGAAATAAAGTTAGGGACACTCAGCCCTGGTCTTCACTGCCCCCTGAATGGCCAGTGTCCATGCAGAGCTGCAGCAGCTTCTGCTGGGGCTGGGTGTCAGGGTGGAAGAATCTCAGGACAAGGCTGAGGCCTGGGGCAAAATACAAATGCAGATGCATCATTTTAAGCATACAGATATCCCTATTAAAGGAATAAGTAAAACCCGGGTAGGCTTGATTCAATGGCACTGCTTATATATTGAAGCTACTCATGCGCTTAAACGTCTTCCCTGTCCTGAGGTTTGAACCTGACAGGTCATGAGGGAGTCAAATTCGTTACTGCCTCTTGACAGTTTTGTGATCCATAAGAACAAAGCCTAATGGACTCAGAGAAATTTACAGTGGCCAGGTACCCTTCTCACAAAGCTACCATTTAGCCACCTTCACAGAATCACAGAATGGTTGAGGTTGGAAGGGACCTCTGGAGGTCACCTGGTCCAACCAACCTGTTCAAGCAGGGCCACCTTATGGAAAGCCACATCACACTACCCAAAACCTGAGCAGGAAGGTCTGTTGCCTTAGGTCAGAGCAGAAAGGCGTTTATGGGGCTGTGCACAGAAAGCTGCTTTATGGCTGTTTTCCTTTTTCTGGGTGTAGAAAGGTTTGCTGATTCAGCATTTCCCCCCAACACTAAGTTCAATTAAAAGAATAAAAACAGCAACAAATAATTAAAGACCAGTATTTATTCCCTAAATTTGTGTTTTGTGCAATAAGAAGAATCATCCTTTCAGTTTCCATGCAGTTTTCTTAAGCTTTTTATAAAGCAATCTGGGAATACTCATAAGAATCTATCATCAGGCATATTCCCTTATGCATGTTATTACTAGTTTATTTCCCATCTTGCAAATGTTCAGAAATGTCAGTTTTCAATAAAATCTTCTTAGCTGGAATATTGGAATTCAGTTACAGCAATACACTCCTAAGTCAAAAAATGAGTGAAACAATTTTCCCTGTGCTATCTTCTGCTCAGTCACAGTCTTGCAATTTTGGATTTTAGCACACACACAAAAAAGAGCTGTGAATAAGAGACCTTTGCCTGCTGTTCATCTTCTAAATTATCTGAAATATTTAACTAAAAATTTGCTTTTGTCCCCTTCCCCTAGTACATTATTGTTTGAGATTCAGTCACCTGCATACCTGATATATCCATATTTTCTGTTTGACATTTTTCTCTATGAATACTGGATAGGATTTTCTTATTCTAATGGTTTGAACTTTAGAGAAACAGTGATATATAAACAAATCTTCTGATTATTTTTCACAATTTTCAGCAGCACGAGAATTGAAATGTAAATGAATGGCTCTCTCCTAGCTGAAATAAGAGAACATTTACCACTGTGCCTTTTAGAACAGACCTGTAGGAACTTCCCTGGAGGAACTAAAAAAGACAGTTCACATGTATTAAGGCAGAACAAATGAGAGAGACAAGGAAGACAAGGTTCAGGAGATAAGAATAACAAACCTGCTAACCGTAGGTGATTTGCATTTAAATATCAGAAGCTAGAATGAGCAAATATGAAAAAAAAAATTACTTGCTTTTTTCCCCCATGGTTAGTGTCAAACAGTGTAAAAATGTATGATGAGATGGATTCTTAACATCGCATATACACAGGAGAAAATGGAGCAGTAAAAATAAGTATTTGAAAATTCCTTTAACTGATATTGGACCATGCACTTTGACATATAGGTTCTAAACTTCCCTCAGTCAAAAAATTTATCTGAATTTATTCCATAAACCTTATTCCAAAGAAACTATGTGGAGAAATAACAGATTAACGCACACACATACAAAAAAAAAAACAAAAAACAACTTATTAGAGCTAGGTTGAATCCTGTAATGTCTTGTACAAGCTATTATGTGGGTGAAAAATTACAAGAATTTTCATTGGGTCTAATTGGCCCTGTGCAAGAAACTAATATGTATACACTTTGAATGTACATTTCCAGTTCTCAGAATGTCATTTCCCACCCTGATGTTCTAACTTGCACTATTTATCCTTCTGTCTTTGCATTATTCATCCTTACATCCATACAAAACACATTGCTTTCGGTCTATGCACTAAAGTTAATTGGGTCAGGATTTTCCACAGGTCGTTTGCTCCTCAAGCACAAGTTACACGTAGAATCATTTTGCCACTCCCTTTGAGCCTGATGTTTAACATGGTACAGTCAGTTTATCTGTGGAAGTATTTATTTACCATGCTTAATCAATCAAATTTAGATACTTTCATGGCTTTGCTTCTTACAGTGGAGTTGTACTGATCGCTTTGATCTCAAAACAGTAACAAAGACAGCAGCTAGTTAGTTTAGTGTTTTAGTTTAGTGTTGTTTTGACTTAACAAAATGAAATGCAGCCTTCTAATTCTCACCTTGGGTAAGAGTTAAACTTAATGCATAGCAAAGTCTTCTACAGGACACCTTATAATTTCACAGATAATTTTTTTTTTAACCCTTACCTTAAACAGTGTGGTGGGTAAGTATTCCACCCATGGGACTAGAAATCAAGCTGGTTTGGATCCTGTCCTGCCTTCTGATCCTGCTGAGTGACCTGGGTGAGTCACTCAAGCCCTAAATTGCATTTCTTGGTGCAACCTGAATGCTGTTTCACAACAGAATAAATCCTATTGAGTCTGAAAGAGCTACAGCTGGGGAAAAATAAACCCCTACTGAGCCTACACATGCAGATAATTCAAATGATTGAAATATAAATGCTAGCATCTAAGTTCAGTCAACTTCAGCATTTTCTGACTACCTCCAAAGCAAATGCAATAATGGATCAGGTATGAACACTGAATTTTTATTTGTTAGTGGATTCCTTGAAACTGTTCCTTTTTTTTTTTTAATTGAAAAGAAGTGGGAGATCTTTGCATCAGAAATTTCTCTTATTTAATTCCATTTTCAACTATTCTCTTATACTTTCATATATTCTGATAAATGTTCATAATAGGAAATTTCAAATACTTTAGATGATCCCCAAATGAGGCTGAGATAGGTGAAGCCACAGAGAGAACTAGATTTCTATTTTATGTCAGTAAGCTGAGTAACCTAACTTTGGATGAAAAGTCATAGTCTGAGCATATGGATCTGGAAGAGTAACCTCTGCAGCTGAGGCAAGCACCCAGCTGTTCTCTCCATGTTGTTCGGGTTACGGATTGAAACCTTTACTGGCATATGTTAGAAAAAAAGGCAGTTTCTTTAAAGATCATCATGGAAAATGGGCTCTGGGATGGCTGCCTGTGCCTTTCCCTCTTTTTTTCTCACCTATAACAGGTGACAGTTTCCCTCTGTCACGAATATCCTTCATTTGCCTAGCAAAGAGATTGCGGACCTAGGCAACAGATTTCAGTACACATGGGATTAGGTGCATCTTTTTATTGGGAAGAACATCAAGATTTATTGTTGCTCTAGGAGAGTATTGACCTTGGCATCTCCTCAGTTAATATTTAACTCTTGGGTCAATAAATCTGGATATTCACTTATTCAGAAGTCAATATCAACTTAATTGTTATTGGCAGGACATACTGTAAGAACCTTTGGAGGCTGATAATTGAGTATTTGTTACTAAATACTATGAAGAATATATATATCATAGTAAAGACCTGATGCAGAGATGACAAAAATTATCTCACGGTCATAAAATTCTTGTACATGGAGCGACTAGTTGTGTTTGAGCAGAAAAAATGCTAAAAAATAGACACACATCGGCAGAACATATTTGGGGTTTGGTTCTTCTCTTTGCTTAGATCAGTGGTAGCAGAAATTATTTCAGTGGATTAGAAATAGAACCATACTTCTAATACCCATTAAAAATGATTACATAGTAATTAAATGAACACATAGCCAATATTTCAAGGGAGGAAAAGTACTTCTTCTGTTTGCCTAGATATCTGTTAAGCATAAGCATGTTCTGAAAGTGGTTTTTTTATGCTTTTAATCTTTGTGTATTCATCACATACCAAACACAATAAGGGCCTTGATCCACATCTGTAGATAACAAAGAAAGGCATCTCCTAATAACGTTATCCTCTTCTGATGTAGCATGATACCATGGTCCTAGCCACAGGAAAAGGAGTGGGATCTGGGCTGCCAGCTCTCACTATTCTCATACTCATAACCATCTCCTGGCTGATGAAGTGCTCTTCAGCTGTGCTGAATTTATGAGATAGCTATAGCACGTTACCTGCCCAGCTACATTTAGAAGTGGAGGAGCAGTGGACTACAATACAGAGATAATTTTTCACACCCAGCATTTCATTTGCTCCTCCAGATCCAGTATTGCCTTTTCTTCCTTCCCTTTGACACTGAGGGTCTCTATGGGAATGACGTAGACATCTATGTGACTAATGACTCGAATAAAAGGAATGTATTACATACTTCCTAATTTCTGCTTATCATTAGAAATTAATCTAAAGTTCTGCCTCTAGGAAATGTCTTCCAGTTAGGGTGCTTTTAACATGTTGTAAACATAGTCATGCCCACCATGAGATTGGTTGAGGTTTGAGTACCTCACTGTGACCACCAAGACCCCAGTATGGTTTGCTTGGTTCTTCTGGAGATCTGCTCTGTCTGACTCATCCCTAAGGAACAACAGAACCCAGGACTCCCATTGAGAGTAACAGGAACGTCGTTTGCCCTGCACAGAAGCAGAGAAGGATGGCAATGATTGCATCTGAGAACTCATATGTGTCCTGCTGTTTGGCACTCTTTCTTTTAACTTCTTGTGTAGTCCTATGATGCACAGGAAATAGAAATGGAGAAGGAAGGACCTCTCTGGGGCTAGAATCTCTGCCTGTGTGATGGTCAGGTACTGGATATATTACCATTTATTAGTAACTCCCATGCAGTAGAAAACATCATCACTCAGAATGAAGATACAAACAGTTAAACAGGTGGCAACAGGCTGATTCAAGAAGAAACAAAGATTTTGTTATATATAGATAAGTTAATGTATGTATTAAGACACATAAATATTGCTTTTATAAATAGAAATCAATTAGTCTTCTGAGATGTCTGGCTTTATTAATTAATTGATGGAAATATGAGTAGGCATGCATGTAAATAAATTACTTTTGAGATTATAAGATGTCTGAATTCAGACTTTGTTGATGCCAAACCTATAACAATACTGGGCAAGTCAAGCTCTGTCAGCACTGTGACCCTAATGATCTGGCTAAAGTTGAAGTGATGTAAATATGAGGTCTACTAAGTAAATAGGTTATTTCAAGGATCATGCCAAAATACACAGGTAGTTAGAGTTCACAACTGAAAACGTACATAACATGGCTGTGAAGAAAAAGAAGTATGACTGAGAGACAGACTTTCCTGTAGTTCTTTTTTTCAAAGGTAAATTCTCTGGTATCTATTGATCTATTGTTCCTATCCAGACAATAGGGCTATGAATATAAAGAAAATAATCTTTGTAATGGGTTTTTCTCCTTTAAGCCTCAGTTTTAATGAAATTTATTCTACTTAAATCTTGCCTAAATTTAGATTAAGGACATGTCAAATCAACAGCAACCTAGTCTATTCTCCAAGAATAGACAGAATATTGCCCCTGTAGGTGCTTATAACCATAACATGCCCTTCTTTTTAGCCTAAATGTTCCCCGGAGGCCCGAGTGTAGCTTTTCAGTTGCACGGACTAGTAGGAGTGAGATGAGATCCCATATCCTGCCTGAGGGTTCTTTGTAGCCAGATGGCCACTGACCTCTGGCAAAATTCCCAGAGAAAGTGCCAACATTAAAATGGCCGGCACTGCAATTAGTAGTGATGCTCCCCCCTAACCCGCCTTTTTATTTTTATTTTGCAAAACAGGTTAATAATTAAGAGTTGTCCACCAAGAAGTTGGATTTTGTGCATCTGTTTCAGGGAGCTTTGAAATTACATTGCCGGGTATTTTATGTTTCATTTCTGTTGTACAAAAATACAGTATTCTTATAATAACTCCAGCAGCTTTCTGTGACTGTTTGCTGGGATGAATTTAATTAAAGAATGGGTGTTTACCTGGCTTATCATTAATAGGCAACAGGAGTAAAAGTCCTATGGAGCATGATAAAGTAAAAGCAAGGTGGCTGCTTTGTAGGATAGAGAGGACAAACTTCCTTCATCAGACTCTAAATAGTTCAGCAAATATAGTACATGAGGACTCAGCAGGCATTTTAAGACAAGGTAGAACAATAAGCAACAGCTGAAATGCCATCAGTCAGCTGGTGGAGTTTAAAAAAAAAAAAAGACACTGAATGTGTTATAGTTAACAGATGTGGTGGCACTTTAGGAAATTGCTGTTGCACATCTGAAGCTGTGTTTCCAGGGCCTGATGCATAACACCTGGGACCACAATGCTCCTGCTCTCCTCCCTCTCATTGCACTCACCCTCTCAGCAATGGTGGTGAGCAGAAACCTTTCGGTACCTGGCACAGTATTCCTGCAGATGGATGTCGTTATATCTGCTCATTTTGGACAGGACTCCTAACAATGCTATGACTGTATTTGTTTGAATCTGACACTTTAGTCTTATGAGAGGAAAGTGTTCTTGCACTCCAACTGGTGTGTCCAGGGAATTTCTTCAGCTGGCTGATGTGAGAATGGCACGTCCTGCTAGCAGGGATGCCGGAGCAAGCCTGTCTGCAGTGGTGAGGAAGCTCACGGGTACCTGGGAGCTGAGCAACTCACACTGGATTAGATCTGCTGCAGTGTTGTCATTTAAACTTTTCATTTTGTTATACTTATGGGGCTGAAGTTATACAAACAGAATTCCTGTTTTCAGCAGTTCTATTCAAACAGGAAGTGCAGGTTCCTGTTTGCCTGGTCTCCTAGACATTTAGGTCCTGCTTTCTTGACTGTCAGTGGCTTGGCTTTAAGAGGAGGGGGACACAGCAAGCTGATACAAAACGCTGCCTGTGCTCCTGGAATAATATTCAGTGCTGTGGATTGAGGATTGTCACTTCTTGGGTCACTGCTTTCATTGCTGGCCTAAAATGCAAAAGACACGGAGCAGCAGTCCTGACCCATTTAAGTTCTTGTCCTTAGGAGAGGGCTGAGTAGCGTGGATGACAAGTGGATGAACAACATTGACATTTTTTACCGATTTCTTGTACTCTGTGTGGGCACTTCACCTTAGGGCAGGTGACTTTCCCTCTGCGGGTTTTCACCAGCAGAAATGGGAGAGAGATATTTTAGGCATCATGGACCTTCTCAGAGCCAGGTGTATTAGTGAGATAATACTTATGTTAGGAACTTCTGTGGGCCGGTGGGATTCTTCTCAGAAGTGATGTGACCAGCAAGCTCATACATATATGTACATCCCAGGAAGCAAAGCCTTAACCAGATTTTAAGGAGAACATTCCCTTACAGAACCCTGATGATGAGACAGTCATGCAGCCACCAAGTTCAATCTCAGCATTTCTCTCCTGACAGCACAGAAAGGAGATAGGATTCAGGAAATGGTATCTCTCAATTCTCAAAATCACCTCCTCTGTCAAAGCCTGCTGGGAGCTTTCGTGCAGGAGTGGTTGCGTACTGCTGGGATGTTTCTGTTTAAAACAACGGTGTCAATATTCTGCTCTAGTTTGTGTAGAGCTCTCACCACTGTACTGCTAAAGCCTTTTGAAAACGCTGTAAGCAACACGATTATCTACCATCATGTGCAGTTCTTTTCTTTCCCCAAGGAGGAACTTTGCAGGTGTCTTTGAAGATTATTTAATAAAAAATAAGCATACTGTGCAATCTGTTCTTGGAAACAATGCTAAAGTTGTGTTTGGAAGGAATAAAAAAAGAGGCGGTTTTCTGATGGTGCCACTGAATGGTTGTGCTGTGGCCTGAGCTTGCCTCTGGAGGACCTGCCTTCCCAAGCAGTGGGCATGTACTGGGCAGCCCCAGTCGGTGTCCCCAGCAGCAGGGCCACATGGTGTAGTCCCTCCCAAAGCTTGGGATGTGCTGGGAGTAGGGAGCACTTTGAATACAAGGCTGATTTTGCTGGGTTGGGTATATTAGGAATAGCTTCAATAGGAACAAAAATCTTTGAAGCTATTCCTAAACAAGATTCTCTCTCTAGTTCTGTGTACCGAAGATGCCTGAATTCTGGAAACAGCCTTTCACAGCATGGCCTGTCAGGAATAAAAATGCCTGGTGAAAGCTGAACTTCCCAAGGAGCAAAATGAAATGGCAGGTTTAACAACAGAGGAAGTGTTGAAATAACACATTGTTTCAACACCTTTTCTGTCACCATCCTGAGTACCTGGCATGCAAAGGTAACAGCTGTTTCTGAGACATTTGTGGAGATCTTTGGTTGTAGTCTTCCCTTATGGAGGAGTGAAAAGAGTGTGATAGTGGCAGTTTTTAAATTTGTAGTGAAATCTGTTCTTGTGAAAAGCACCTGATCAGCAGAATAGGAGATGCATGTCTCTTTTAGGAAGATGGTAGGGTTTTGTTGCTGAGGCAACAGTGATACATGGGAAACGTAGAATCAACTTTTGACTCTAGCGCATTTTTTCCATGTATCCATAGGATCAGTTAGGCATTGACTCTGTAAAGCAGCTTGATTTTCTGATGGTGTGATTCATAGTATCTATTTAAAGACATGGTCAAATGATGACCTTTTTTCTGTCCACTTACATTGTCTATTTTATTTGTAAGCAGTATAAGCTCCTCAGAACCACATCTAACTGTGTGTTTTTCCAAATGCCTAAACCAAAAAAAGTCCATGGTTAGGTCCCAGGGTGCTGTCATAAGACACAAATTAACAGGAGTGAAAAAAATACTTAAAGCTCATTCAAGTTAATGGAAAAACTGTTTATTCCTTTTAAATGTTTGGGGTTTTTCCTTAAAAAAAGCCAAATTCCATGATGATAACTCAACTGAATATAAGTTTGAACAAAATTTAAAGCCTAGATTGTCAGCAGATCCACTGGATCTAGCCCTCTTGCTGCCAGAGCTTTGCCTGTCATGGTTTAGAATAGTCATGTGCTTGAGGGGGTTGGAAGTTGTGTTTCCATGGTTATGTAGCTCCCGACTTTCTTTTAATAACCCAGACAAGAGATTTGTTAATGTTCATTACTGATAATGGGAAGTTGAAGAAAAAAAATAACTCCCATGGGCTTTGGATTTTGTTCTGTACTGTGCAAAGAAGAAACAGCAGGTGAAAAAATAGCAACAATTCATCCACACAAGCTAGAAGCTACTCAAAAACAGCAAAATGTGGCTCTTATGCCATCGCTTGTAAACAGCTCAAAAGTCAAAGCACAATGCATGTGCTACTGTTGCAAATCAACCTATTCCAGTCTAGATTATTTACCTTTGGTGTCAAATTTGTGAAGAGAACCATGATATAGGAAGTGTTACTATCGTAGTCAACGGTCCATTCTTTGTCACTGCATCAAATTCCAGGGATCCTAATTAAAAGAACACTATACCTATGAATAATATGTTGAGAGATGCTCTTATCTTCTGCATGAAGGTGTGTCAAGATCCTTATTTTCTGTGGTCAATTGAACAGTAATTGACGTTAATGATCAGAACATAAAGTTACCATTATGACTCTCAGGGCTTTTTAAAGTAGTTCTGCAAAGTGAGTGATTCAGTGTTAATATCAATTATCTTTCCTTTGTTAAAAGGGCAGTTACAAAGGAAATAAACTGGCTTTGTGCATACACTGAAGTTTACAATTTGTTGAGAAAAGATATATTTTCAAGATCTGATTAAAAACAAATTCAAAAAAGCAAGTTAGCAACTATTATGATTCCAGATCAAAAATATTCTTGGAGGAGAAGCCTTAAAGAGCATGAAAATACATTCTGAAAAAGTAACATTGAAAAAATGAATGCCGTAGCTGTTATAGTTCATGATAGC
This sequence comes from Tringa tobata, assembly GCA_033628505.1. Taxonomy (NCBI): domain Eukaryota; kingdom Metazoa; phylum Chordata; class Aves; order Charadriiformes; family Scolopacidae; genus Tringa; species Tringa tobata. Next base: position 1,733,189 of record JAHREE010000225.1, read on the forward strand.
TGATGGCAAAGACGGAATCGGGAAGATCTGGTTTGTACTATCAATGCCATTACATTCCCTGGTGACCTTCAGCATGTCACTTAGGTGAAAATGTTCACACTTTTCACCTTGATTTCTCAGAGGAAATGAAAAAAGTATAACTTGAGCTAGGGTTGTTCTGCAGCCTTGAGAATCAAACCTCACCTTTACATGGAGTTAGAAATCATATTTTAAAATTATACTTCACACATCTGATTTTAGACAGACACAATTGATCTTATTACCTATACGACTGAAATTTCTCCAATAATGATGCGTAATGATGGGCAACAATGGGTCATTTCCAAGAGTAACAATTTTTTTTCTTCAGTGCACTGCAGTGTGTTTATACAGAGGTACAGAAGTGTAAAATAGTATTTAATATCGTAATCGTTTCAAATTACTTTATCATAACATTAAAGGAATTCAGGAAATGCAGATCCAGCTACTCTTTCAGGATTTGATTTGATTAGATGCTTGAAGAAGAGCCTAATTTATAGCCTATAAGCTGTATCATTAAAATTAGTCGGTTTATTGATAGCTTTAAGTATGAGTAGCCATCCATAGCAATGCAGTGATGAAAATACTTGAATGCAGTTTGCTGAATGCAATACTTGAAAGATTTTGGCTTGTGAAGAATGTACCATATTAAACCCATATTTTAGTAGTGATATAAAATGACCATTACCAGAGTCTGGTTTAAAAGTTGCTGAAATGGTTTTCAGCAGAAATGGAAATATTTTCATTACGTTGAGCAGATTAAAGGTGGTAGAACTTAAAATGCTAATTCATAGATATCTAATCATGGCTCATAATCTTGTCTTAAAACTTGTAAAAGTAAGATTATCCTTTCACTGAAAGACAATTACAGTTAACAGTATTCACGCCTGATCATTGAAAATGCTTAGGAACTTTCTTAGAATGATTACAGTTTATTGGTCTTCAGTGCAAAAAGGAAATCAGTATTCTTATTCATATGGTACTGAGACATTATACTCATGTGTAAATATCTCATTTATCATTTTAATAACTGCTACTTCCAGACTTATATGCCACCTGACCCTGTAGAGAATTTAAATACAATGCCTTAGGGTAGGACGTGTACTACTTTTCTATGACCCAGGGTTGCCAAATCAATAATTGTATACTTAAACGAGACACATTTTATCCAATATCTCAGCTGGGCAGTTGTGAAGCCTTACATATACTAAAACATTACTTCCCCAAATGATAAAATTATGCTTGAAAGGAATTTTCAATTTGTAGAGTTTCTGTTTCTGAATGTGTTTTCTAGCTTTAATGATGCAGAATCACTAAAAAAGATCACATGCTGAAATGATCATCTGAAATGAAGAAATGGTTACGTGTCATATTATATGACAAGGATGCTACCAAATGTCACAACATCTTCTGAAGATAGGATGTGTCAAGACTTAAGGAAAGGAATAAAGGCATCTCTAGACTGCAGTTTCAGATAGATAAATAGATACATGCAAGAAAGTGCTTTTGAGTCCAACCACTAATGTCCATTCCTTCTAGAAGAAAAGATAAAAATTATATCTGTGTAGCTAAATTATACATGTGGAGATTTGAGATTTATTCCAGCCTAGGACCCTGAAAGAAGGATTACCCTTTAAAGTGAGGACAAACAGGCACATGGGAGCTGCAGAGAAGGGTACTGCAGAGGAGGTGCTGGAGTTGGCATGTGGGTCCCCCATCAAGCCTTAGTAACCTGCTCCTGCTGAATGCAATCTATTGATGTGATAGATTTTATCCTGGGAGAAACCTTCCCTTTCTGTGTCTCTGAAAGTCAAGTTAGAGCTGGTAAATATCACAAATGAAAAGATATAATCTGATACAGTTTCAACAGGTAGAGCAGATTTGTTCGCCACCTCAGACTATTTGCAGATGTGAGTCCTCTCATAGTGTGGGCGGAATTGGACCTGGCTCTTATCCAATCATAAACCCACATAACAAAAAAAAAAAATCTTTATTTTTCCGGGGTTATCACCTAGTTGCAGGTCTCGGTGCTCACATGTGAATGTTTTTCAGGGGCAAGGTTGTAGAAGGATCATGTGGCTGTGGTGGGGAGATCAGTGGGACTGCCCTTTTCAGAAGGGCATAGGAAGCCACTTTCATCCTTCGTGTTCTAAGAGAAGGCAGGAATGGCTGTACCAGCTCAGGTCTAAGTGCCACATAGCCCAGAGTAGTATTTGCAGTGGCCAACAGTTCTTAATTTCTTGGACACACATCAGAGCTAGGACAGCATATGACTCTCTCAAGTCTAACAATTTTTGATTCAGGTACTTCACTGACTCCATACTGAAGGGGCACTGTTGGCACATGTCTGTTAGTACCAAGTAGACAGTAGCTCTGGTTGGACCCGAGTTAGCTGTGCAAATAAGGAGCTTGTAAGGTGCTCTGGGGTCAGATAGGATTTATGAGATACTCCTATCTCCTGTTGGTCCTAATACATTTAGGTGGCTCTTTGCTGACACAATTCTTATTATTGGCACCACATAGAATTTCTCTGAGGATAAGGAGCCAAAGAACATAAACTTCAGGACATTACATGGCTCAGTGCTACAGTGACTATTTTATTTTTCCTTGGAACAAGCTGTACCCCTAATGAAAAATCTTAAACCTGATAATAAATGTCCTGTTTCATCACATAGGCATTAATTACTCCTTCAAATGAGCAGGTTTTGAAGTCTAAGTACTGAGATCTAGTTCGGAATCAAAAGGTAACACTCACCTCTTTGAAGGGGACCAGAAGCAGATAAAAGAGTGAAGACAACTCATTTTTGCCAAGAGAGAGCTACTCTGAGAGAAGAAACATTCTCTAAGGCCAAATTCACCCAAGCTTTTAAGAACTGATCAACACTGAAGAAATGTGTTCAATGACACACTTCACACGCATAAACTGAGATTTTGAATTACCTAGTTTAGCTGGAGTCAAGAATATTTTGCAGTCAATAGTATAGTGAAGAATTTTAAGAGAACCATAAGAAATATTTTCTAAAAGTCAAGGAGGATCTTGAACAACAGATGTAGAAGCCAATTTAAAGTTCTGAAATCCAAAGAGAAGATGGTGCAAATTGCAGTCTGGAAAGAATTATATGAACCTAACAAAGACTTTTATTTATTTTTAATTGATACAAATTCATGGGTATTTCAGAACCAATAAACATCAATTCGTAAAATAATGTTTTACTCATCTCAGTCACAATAGACTTAATCAAGCTGTTCAGAGAACTCATGCAGTTCATAAAGCTCTGTTCTTTCTCTCCTGAAAAAGCTGATTCTGGGATGTTTACCAAAGAGAAGGTGTTGAAAATTGTCAAGAATATTTCATGTAGAAATGTAATAAAAATGAGACACAACTTCAAAATAATTTTTTAATCTTAAAAAATTTCAAAATCAATTTCTCTAGATAATTGAAAAAGTCTGGTTCAACAAAAATAAGCAAAAAATCTCTAATTTTGTTAGTCTATTTTGTATAAAGGTGGAAATCTGCAATTCATTAAAGCCCACATTTTTTTCTGGTGATGTTTTAAAATGTTTCTCCTGTGATAAGAGGTTATTCAATATCAAAGCAATTTAAGTATCTTCACCCTCCCAGACATGTAAAACCATTAATAACCTTTATATCTCTACATCGTGTCCCCATCTCAGCTATGCAACATGATTTGTCTCATGGCACAGTTGTTTCCCCTCATTCTGGAATACCATAACTATCCATCGTCTTTGGTGATTCATAGGTAACACTGTCAAACTGAGAACTTTCTCTGATACAAAACAAATCTGGATAGAAATTTTAAATTAGTCACTGTTAGCCGTTTAACTGTTTAATATGTGCATGTTGATTTGAAAAATCATTATGTAGGTTTATAGGTGCCTCCAATATTTATACCTCCAGGTTTGATCTTTGTCACTTGTGGTTGTTTTACTTATGCAAAATCTAACTGAATGATTTCGGTTTACATTATCATTAGTCTCTCATTTGAGAAGAAAAGAGATACAAAGATATTGTTTCACAAATAACATATCTAAATCGTATACGTGTTATCTTCAGCCTTTTGCTGGAGCACCTGGGACTGTTCAGTTTTCTCAGCTCTCTTCTGAACCCAGAGCAGCACCTTTGGCTGTGGTTCCATTGATGACAGTTGATTTAAGTGTCGCCCATCTCTGCTTGCTCTGTTCCTGTACAATCCTTCGTTATGACATGCATAACTTTTATGCAGCATTTGGATGACCAGATAAGGAGCTCGTAACCAGGAACAAAAAAGTGGTTTTTGTTGGATGATTGCTGGGTTTTCTTTGAGAGTTATTTTGAATGTGGCTCCCTTCCATCACTAGGGTCACTGCCCTGTTCACAGAGCGGTCACTGTTCACAAACCTAAACAAGTGCGACTGATGAGCAGGTGGTGTTTTTATACTCAAAATTTTGTTTATGGGCAAAGGAGAAGCACACTACATATGTGTAAATCCAAAAATTTATTGTTAGTATAATGGAAACCTTAACAGTCTAATTCAAGTTTCATTATTACTCCAGATCTATTTGTTGCAATAAAAAGAGCGTAATAATGCAACTAGAGCGCTTCTATACAGAAAAGGTCTCAATAATAGTAATAACATAATTAAAATGTTAAAACACAGTTCTTAGTTTTCTGTGCTTTTCTTGGGGAATGCTCACACTTGCATTTCTCCTCTGAACTTATAGTCAGCAGCTTTGTGCTGATGGAGAGGATAAGACCATAAGCCATCAATCTCCAGACTCCTTTGCTGGGAAAAATCCAATGCTGATGTTTCTTTCTCCTTACTCTACCCATTTTTATACATTTACTAACACACATTTGCACATTTTGTATTGTTCATTGCTCCATGTTACACCCAAACTTACATAAAGAGCACCATGGATAGTTAGATACTACTGTTTTCTTTTCTTTGTTACCGTTAAAACCACCTTTGTCCCACTCCGGGACTGCATTGCTTTTCCTGCTGGTGAGTGCTTTATAGCTGTGGGCATCCCAGTGCCAGCCTGTGCCCCAACTCTTATCATCCCAGACTCTTCTATGCTGCATCTTGCCTCTCCCCTCCTCAAGGTCTCGGCTATTGTAGTAGGCTTGTATTTCTCTACATGACATCATTGTGTTGGAGTAGTAAATATCTCATTCTACACAGAATAACTGCTCAATACAGCTATCTGTGTGCAACCATGGTTGTACTGCACAAAAGTAGAACAAATTAACCATAGACACCTCAGAGCTGCAGGCAGGTCAAGAGATGTTCAGGCAGAGCAGACCTGGCAAGTCTCAGTCCTTGTGGCCTCTAACTGTATTTGGCTACAGGGTCATGTTGGTGAGGAGGGAGTGTATGGAGAAGCTGCTAGGTTAGGGGCTGCTGAAGTCAGCTCTGTGCAGGAGAAAACTTCCATGGCAGTTTGGTTTTAAATCTAAGACTATAGCTTACAAAATAGTTTGGTTTTAAATCTCTTTGTTTTAAAACCTAGTAGGTGCTCTGTAGTAATGTAGGTGATAGTGGTTCTGTGTCAGCTCATACAGACTGAATAGTCCTAATTTCTTAGTAGAAAAGTATTTAATACACATGGAAGACTTATGAATTCATTGGCCAGGCAGCCTGAACAGCTTCTTTCAAAGCTCGCTCCCTCTGAGATGCGCTTTCCTACTCTCTTGTGACAGCACCATCAGTCACCCAGCCAGACCTATTCCAAGGTGAGGGACTCAACTGAATTGAGACTCTGATCTTGCTTCCAGCTGAGATACAAATCACTGAATCATAGAATCTTCATGGTTGGAAGGGACCTTCAAGATCATCAAGTCCAACCATACTCTTGGGCACCAGAGCATGCCCTGAAGTGCCACATCTACACGTTTCTTAAATACCTCCAGGGACGGCGACTCCACCACCTCCCTGGGCAGGCTGTTCCAGTGCTTGACCACTCTCTCAGTAAAGTAATTGTTCCTAATACCTAATATAAGCCTCCCCTGAAGCTTGGGTGATCACAGAGGAGGTAGTTGGAGTAATTCACCAGGGTCAGGCACAATGATGGGACTGCTTTTTCTGGCAGGTTCTTAAACTGCCGTGACACTCCATCTAAAGCTTAACAAGCTGTCGAGGATGACTTTTGGCTACCACACTGTCGACCTGGAAGCTTGCAAGCATTTTTAACTGAGTTTCTTTACAAAGAATACACAGCTGTGCCTCCTTTCCAGTTTCTCTCCTCTTTTTTTAGGACATGACATATTAAAGATGGCTTGAGGCAGCAGATCAAAATATAGTAGTTAGATGAGGGAATAAATAATCTTTTCTAAAAATAGCATGTCAGTTCACAAATACTAAAAAAAAAAAAAAAAGTTGGATGAACTTTGCATTAACTAGGGCTTTTCCACAGCACAAATCAAAGACAAATGTAGTATGAAATATGGGCAATAAAAAATGCTCTGGACTGTCTGCTAAAAATCAATTCTCTTTTAAACATATAACTGTGTGTGGATGCTGTTTTGAAACCATGGAGTAAGTGCTATGGGAATATTGCTCAAAACTTTTATTTGAGAATCAAATATTCTTTAAAGGGCCCTAATGGTCTAATCAAAGACTCATGTGTGAGGAAGGCACATCTCCAAGCAAGGTGATTCTGAGTCACCAGCTCATGGAGTTTCAAACACTAAGAAAACACAGTCCTGCTCTCCCTCCATGATGACTGCTGGGTGTAATGTACAGATATGGGAGAGGCTGAACTTCAAACAGAAGAATGCAATTTAAACTGTCTGTTATTTCCTTTAGAGAATGGAAATGTGAAGTATAACTATTAGCAAATGTAATGTTGGTTTGCGGTTTGCATCAAAACTGTTCTGTGGTAAAAGCACTTCAGTTCTCACTCTTTCATTAAAAGCCCAAGGAGCACATGTCAAATAAACTGCATTAAAAAAAACTACTGTCTTAACAACCCTGGTAACAAAGGGTCAATATACCAGTACTGTCCTCTTCTGTCCAGTAATCTGCTCTAGGAGATAGTTACATGAGATGCAGCTTTTGGCAGTAAAGCTGGCTTTGATAGTTCCCATTCTCCTCTATCAAAGCCATATTTGACTATTTATCGTCCTATTCTGGAAGAGTCAGCTGTGTTTTCAGTTGTGCCAGTTTAAACATTTGTGGTGGTGTATTGTAGACAGGTGCATGGAAATTTGGCTTAAAAAAAATAACCCAACAAACCTTTTATTCCTGGAGTGCTGTCCTTGACTGGATCCCTTTCACAAGCTTGGGCCATGGGCAGTTGCCCTGGCATAGCTGGGCTATGCTGCTCTGAAAATGGAGTAAGCAATAGCAGGATTTCAATCATATTCAGCAAATGCTTCCTCCTTTCCTTTTAATTATTTCAGAAATAGCATATTTCGCTTCAGGTAGGGTTTGTGTATGCTCATTTTATCAGTAAATTTGGTGTGGTGAAAGAATTTTTAATATAATCAAAAGCAACAATGAAATCAAGCCAGTGGCAAAATACTTGTGGATTAAATAAGCTAGGGCTTCCACTCAGAAGAGATGTCAGCTCTGTATTATTATTATCATCATCACCATCATCTATTCTAAACTCTTGAATAATGCATGCCATAAGGATTTCCTGAATAAATTTTCTTGAATTAAGTATTCCTTTTATAAAAGAAAGATAAAAAAGCAAACAAACCCCAACAACCTAACAGTATACCTAACAAAAATCTTGTTAGGTTATCTCAGTGGTTAATTATCCCTCTTCTTAAAATTCTCACCTTCTTTTATTTCTAAATCTGAACTTTCCTTACTTCAATTTGCAGTCACTGAATCTTCTTTTATCTTTATCTGCAAGGTTGATGAGCCAGCTACAATCAGATTGTTACCCAAATTAGAATTTACAGTCCACAATCAAATCACCATTTTTTAAACTAAATGGATTCAGACCTTTGAAGATTTCATTGCAGGCAATATTTTCCAATCCTTCAATCATCCTGAACCCTCTCCATTCTTCAGTTCTTCTTTAATTCTATATGGCAGTAATAGACATAATATTTTAGTAAGAACAGTATGGTTCCTAAACTACTGATATAATATCTATACTCAAATCCAGTATTTTCTCCTTATATATCAGAGAATCACTTTATTTCTTTCACCCAGTCTACCCTTGAAGGCAATCAGATAGTTGATTAACAATGATTCCTCCTGCCTAACTTGCTATTACTTGTAGGGCCAGGAAGATGCAACGTTTTCTGCCCCTGCAACTTGCTTTCTACCTTCTCTGAGAGCACAACAGCATCCCACGAAGCAGATCCAAACTGGAGAATTCCTGAAGAGTCATCATGCACTTTACAAGTGCTATTATCTCAAAAACTTTTTTTTAAAGTATGATATCTTGAAGGACATTAAAAAGGGGGAGAGAGGGTAGAGAAAAAAAGGAGAGAAGGAAGAGAGAAATCAAGGCTGTTGAACAAGAGTTATACACGTGCCACTTCATGAACCCCAACAGTCAGGTTATATACCTTCCTTATACCTTTCCTTCGATTCCTTTATACACCGCAGACTGCAGGTTGATGAATATAATTTGGGCAACAGTAAGCATGACTATGCGTAGACTTAATTTCTACACTTCTTTTCAGTATTTGAAAAACCAGAGGTGAATATAAATATTTATTTTCTCAAACTCTTCTCAAATGGCTCACATAGAGTAGCAACAGGATTTATTACTTGCTTATGTTTCATTCAACTCTTTCAGTCCAATGTGGAATAAATAGACCTCAACGCTTGAATGCTGAGTAGGAGTAACATAGTTTGTAATTATCTGAGATCCATCGTTATTTTCATTCTCTAGGCCTAAAACTGCTGTGCTGAAATCCTGGCAGATTGTTTTGGCACTCCTTTCTGCTTTAGGGACAAGTCAGTTTTTAACGCCATGGCAAATGCCATGGCTCCTGGGAGTAGTTTGCTTTAGCTGCTGGGATCAGGTAGTAGCTGTTTCATTCTGGTGCCTTCCACTGCTAATGAGCTTGGCCTTGGGTCTGAAATAAAAGTGACAGACAGATATGACTGAAGAGGCTGCGGAAGGCTTGCATTTTCTGGTTTGAAGACAGTTTTTCTCCTTCATTTGGCTAGTGATGTTGTATTACATGTCATTTAGTGCTATCATCCTGGGTTTCCCAATGTGAGGTGTTGCAGGCCTGATCTATCCTGCACTCCTTGATTGTTCATATACTTGACATCCTACATTCACTAGATTAAAAATTAAAGAAGGTCTGTGAAGTGGATTCATAGGTTTTTGCCTTTCCAGGTGAAAGCCCTCACTATCAACCTGCCTTCTCTAGATTTATTCCTGACTGTAGAACTTTCTAGTTTCGACAGAACAGAGTAGTGAAAGCAGCCTGGTAAGGCAAATAGAGCCTTAAAATTTGGTAAATTTTTATTTCACCTACTAGAATAATTTTTTAATGCTTATGTTAGCCCAGATGACTTGGTCAGATTTCAGTGATTTGCACAAAATATGAAAAAGCCACGCCCTGTTTCAATAGTTTTTTAACTTGAAGTTCAATTATTTCTCTCTGCCAAAATAAAGTGCAACATTGGATTCTTCTGTACAGGGATGTAAGAAGCTCTGAATTAGGAAATGATCATCTGTAATAGAGATTCCAAGAGTGTGCACCTGTCAACTGAGATGCTGTGGGATGCAGTAACCTGGCCTTTTTATCTGTATGTCCTTGGAGAAAGTAATCTTCTCCCTTTTAGTATGGAGATCCCAAGCAGAGACCAGTATTACCAACCTTGTGGTCCATCTGCTGTATAGGCATGTAGTAGGCAGCAAAGAGGTCAAATTAGTCAAGAAAGCTGTCATCCTGGAAATGAGCAGTGGGAGACCTTTGTGTGCTTGGGAAGTTAAAAATTAAAACCTGAGGCATTATGGAGCTTTGGCAATTGCAGAGTTAGGCAGCACTTAAGTACAGAATTCTCAAAATCATGGATTTGAAGCTGTGCTCTTAAATCCGGCCTAAATCCATGTTCAGCACCTACATCTATTGTAGGGCCAAGACCTTGGCTGTTAAAGCCTCACAGAAAATTACTGGGTCTTTGTTATAAATCAAATGGGATTTTGGTCCCTAGCCCTAAAAGCATAGAACATCTTTGAAAACAGGATCTATTCTTTTCTGCTGGTTTGAAAAAAAACAATAGCATAATATTTTACCTGTACATATAACACAATATTATTTCAGCTTTTCAATAAATTCCTGTTAAAATTACGCAAGAGGATTAAAAATCTGGCTCTGACAACAATGGCAAATGTATACTATCAGTGCTGTAGAATTGCATGCAAAAATTACTAGGGATATGCTGCATTACAATTAGGGTTTAGAATTAATACAAACCATGATCTAGTATGCACGGAGAGGGAAGTTATAGTAAATCAGGCACATCAGTAACTAGGAAAATTTCGTTTTGCTTTATTTAGTAGTGTAGAATTTGTGCTTGATTAACTAATAAGCTGAGAATTATAGAAGAAGTTAATTCTAGGATTGCAGGGCTCAAGCAGCAGAGGACAGTAAGTATTGAATAATCAGCATGATTTTTCTTGAAGAAAACTTCTTCCAAGATGCTAACAGGGGTTTTAGAAGGGAGAATACTCTCAATGTTATATACGAACTGTGTTTTGGCAGGAAATCTTCGATAAGTTATATTTTAAGTGAGGGAAGTCAAAATATTTTGGAAGTGTTAAAAGAGTTGAGTGCAGTAATGTATATTATAAATGAAGATGATGGAGAGAGAAGAAAGAACAAAGATGAGCAGATGAAAAAACCCACAGGCTGTGTTATCCTTGAGTGCTGATCAGATTAGCACCATCTGAATAGGTGCTGAATGGGTACATATTGGGGTGAAGTCTAACCCAAGAAGGAGGATGGGTACAAATGAAACCCAGAATTACAGAATAGATGAGGAAAGAAAAAAATGGAAGTGAAGAATTTTCACAAATGAAGGAGAGATTGGGATCAGACAGACCTGGAGAAGGGAAGAAAGCGAGTAGTCCTCCAAGAAAAGAAAGTGGGACAACAGAAAACAAAAATGAAAGCACTGTTCTTGAGTGTGTGAGGAATATAAACAGTGAAAGATTGTTTATCTAGCTACCAGACTGAACATATACAAAGAAAAGACACTGACACACACTAATGCAATGCAACAAAACAAAATGTTACTGGTGAATGAAATGAAACAGGGTATTACAGGGGTGTCAGAAGTATGGCAGAAGGCTGACTAGTACACAGAGGAAGAGCTATTCGGGAGATGTAGGAATAAAGATACACATGGTAGGCAGTTTTGCCTATTAATCATACAAAAAACTGGAGGGATAAGTGATAACACAGGTAAAACAGAATTTCTCTGATTCAGATTGCTTTGGAGGTGGCAATACTAAGAGTCTGCAACAGGCCTCCTGGATAGGATCCATGAAGATAAAATTTCTGTAGAAGGCAGAGAAATACCAGGTGCAGGTTTGGCTCTAACTAACTGTAAGTGACTGTCAGTGTAGTAACTTATGGCAACCCATAAGACAGAGAAGGACCATTTCTGATAAAGAGACAAGATATGGGAAACTGGACTGAAATGGATAGTAATGAGAAACCTGATTAATCAAAGTGATCAAAGGATTGACAGTCCAAGCATACTCATAGATGCTTAGTTCTAAGTAGAACTGGAGGCCACAGCCTCCAGCTGAACTTCCACTTTCTAGAGAGCTGCATGTCAGTGGCTGGTCAGCCTGCAAGAAGCTATCGACGTTTTTTGACAGAACTGCTTGCACAAAAGGAAATCTCGTTACTGCTCAGTGTGGGCTGAGTTCATGTCTGGAGAAGTTAGAGCACAGGCTGGCAGAGGAAGCATGGCCTCGAAAGGAAGGTTGGCACCAGCATCTGTCATCTCCCCTGCAGATTTTATAAAATGAGTGATGAATGTGCCTGTCCATTTTAGGTGGAAGTGAAGATCCTATGCTCAGTCTGGAGGGAAAGAGTAATGTGCATTGCATACTCCTGGAAAGAACTAGTACATAAAGTTTTGAAGTTGGCAGCAAGAAATTTTATTAAATCTGTCAAACTAGGCATAGTACAGCAGTGAGAACAGCATTACAGTATTGATGACTGAGAAGGAAAAATGTAGTCTTGAAAACTAGATATCTGTCAGTTTGAGCTAAGTATAATGAAAAGCTTTTTGAACAAATTTGGAAGAGAAGAATAATTAAGACATGGAGATAAATGGAAAATGGGATAAAATGCAACATTGTTTTATGAAATCAGATCAGTCCAAACTAATTTGCCCTATTTCATCTAAGAGGTGCCTAATTTTCTAGAAATAGAAAATACAGTGAATGTCATCTGCTGGGATTTCAGTAGAATGTTTGAAATTTCTAGGCCAGCTAAGAAGCACATTACATGTCCAGTCTCCTATTTAAATACGTATTTCTGAATAGAATGAAACCCAGATCAGACTTGTTTAGGACTGTTGAATCCGTGAATCCGTAATATTTTAAAAGCTGACCATAGGTAAAAGCCAATTTGAAATCCAATTTTTAACCAATTATTCAATCATCTTGGAGTTATTGCTTCTTATTCTTATTTCATTACATTAAGGAATGTCATGCTAGATAATGTCAGAAATCTTATTAAAATCATGCTATATCACATATTTTTCTTTTGCTCTTATCTAATAAGCTATTTAATGAAACTAGAGTGGTTTCATATTAATTTTCTTTTGAAAATCATGTTAGTTGTTGTTTATCATCTCATTATCTTTTGGACATTCACAAATTGAACCTTTAATAAGTTTTCCAGCATATTTCAAGACTTGAAACTAGGCTGATTAGATCTGTATTTAACTGAGTCCTATTTTCTCCCCATTAGTTTGGAGATAGAGATTTTGGTAGTCCTTTTCTAGTTTTCAAGATATTATCTGCCTGTCATGACTTCTTCAAGATAGTAATCAGAGCTTATTTTTTCCATTTCCTTAATCATCCAAGGATGGATTACATCTGGCTATGCCTACTCGAATACATCTATATCAGCTGAATATTCTGCAATTTGTTTTTCTTAGTGCAGCTTGTATTCTGATTTCCTTGAAAAAATATTTTAGTTATGTCTGTTAATTATTTTTTTTATTTTTTTTTTTGGTAAGGGCCACAGCAGAGAAAGCATGGAAGTTTTATGCTTCTTTGAATCATCTTCATTCTTCCAAATTAATGTGTAATTCCAATGTAACGTTCAATTTCGTATATAATTTGCCATACGTATCCTTTGTGATCTAGCTTTAAAAGCAACTGCTAATCTCTCCTGTGGCTCTCAAAACATTTCAATCAAATCATGTCCTCTGATAATCCAACCTTATATGTAACTGTTGTATTTATATCCACTAATTAGTCAGTTTCTTTTACAGTTATGCTACCTGCCAAGTACTATGTGGATATTTACATTTGAACTTAAGAAGTACATCAGAAAGAAGTATTTTCCCTGTGACAAATATGAATATGCAGGGGGAAATTATTTGGTTTGTGCTTTGTCAGTGGCATATATTCTTTGGATTTGTTTCACAGGTAGTGCAGCACTTTTGATTGCTACATTAGTCTGTCTCACTCTAGCATCCTCTACTGCAGCATGAACTGGCTGCTTATGCCATACAAATTTGCATTTCACTATTGTAGCCAACTCCACAAGTACTGATTATGGAGGCTAAGATAAATTACATCAAAAGATATTTCCTAAATACAATTCTTTTAATAAACTAATTTCAACTCCATTTTTGGGGGGTTTGTATGTGAGCTTTCCTGCTTTATTTTGTGAATTTTCAAGTGCACTATTTCTGTGCATAATGCCTTTTAGAAATTAACCTTGGCTTTATCCCATATGTTAAAATTCAGCATCATACATCTCGATTTATCTAGGTGACAATCATGAAGAGTTTCGAGGCACTGCACAATCATGTGTTAAGTTGCTGCAGCTGAGTGTTGTAGTTCAGTAGTTCATCATTTTCCACCATTTTATGTCCTGTAGCTGTACTATGAAACTTCTATTTTCACATTATTTGCAAATCACACTGTCACTTGCAAATGTTAAAAAATGCAGATGTACTCACTCCTGTGTGACACTCCTATCTAGATGCCTTAGCCACATCTATGACAACTGTGGAAATGCTATTTGTACTCAGATTTCTTAACAAGGATCTTTCACCAGCAGATTAAGCAGGCAATGCTTGTAATTTACATTAATTTCAAACAGACATCTTCAAAACATAGATGATAAAATAGTATCAGACTTGCAAATGTAAACCCTCAACAGCTAACAATGGAACAGGAGTGGATTTCAATATTTTCTGAACAAGTTGTCATTTCCTGCATATAAAAACAGACTATATATGCAATACATACACCAGGATGGGTGATTTAAATTGTAGTGATTTTAAGTATCATTTAAATCAACGTGCATTACTTTAAATAATATTTATCCTTTTCCTGAGATATTCTGCAAAATAAAGTCTGTTCTAATTAGCTGATATAATTTGATAAATGTAATGAAGCTATTTACTCAGTGAAAGATGCATGTCTGCTACATATTTGTCTAAGCTGTTATAAAACTACATGCATTTATTATGCATTTTAGTACTTACAGTTTTATTATACTGGAAATCAATGAATAGTGAATTCATTATTTAGTGGATAATTTATCTTTTTAATTATTATCTGTGTGAAGTTGCATTTAAATGGAAATTCAGTTTAATTGACACTTAAAAATGAACGAAACTAGTATTTTGATATTGTTTATTGGGGAAACAAGACTATAGAAATTCCAGAAAAAGATTCCTCAGAACAAGATTTAATGCAAAATTAATTAATGTATTTAATATAGGAAGTATTAACCATCACTAGTCAATTGTTCATTTTTGCTTACCGTGTTCTTCAAGTTTTTAAATTGGGAAAGTCTCATCATTTCACACCTCTTCAATACTTACAAACTGAAACTGGAAAATGAGCTTTCCTCCTTTTTCAACACGCTCTGAATCTCACAGCTTTCCTTCAGCTCGGCATTAAACTAAATTAGTCAAATAAACTGAGATGAAAAATACTCTTGTGCATCTTCATGAAACACAACTGTTGTCAAAAATTAGCTTTGCAACTTCAATAGACCATGGTTTTAGCTTTTTAGCCAATAAATCTTAACTCTTCATGCCCTGATTTTGTGAGGGAAAATTTGTATTGCTTCATTGGATGTAAATGATGTTAAGGAGCATTAAAGAGTCAGAATTAAATTATATTTTCCTTTAAAGTGAAACATATTTCATTTACATTAGAGAATACACATCTTATAAAATGGCTCTTTATCTGTAGTTATCTAATTTACAAACACGGGTAAGTACTGTGCATGTATGTTGCTGAGTAAATAATCACTGGTTATTTATGGTTTTATAGTTCAATTTAAAAATTATTCAGTTCAATAGCTACCTTATTCCTTGAATAAGCAGCCTTTTCACTGGATTTGCATAATCAGCTGACAATATTTTAGGAATTTTGCCAGAATGCCAGATGATCAAAGAAAACCTGTGTTATTCATTTTACGTTATATAGCCTACCCTATTCCACAGAAGCTGTTGGAAAGGGAATGTGGGACCTTGCTGTAGAGAAAATTTAGGATGACTGATGGAACATGAAGGTACAGGACTAGCACCTAATCTCAGCATGGGAAGCAAGGAAGGAGACCACTTGTATTAAAGGGGAGGGCAAGACAGCTACTTATTTGTGGAAGAGTGGACAATCATGGGGGATAGGACTCCAGTTAGGAAAAGAAATCAAAATGCATAGCCAAAGGCACAAAAGGAACAGCAGTGGCATGGGGTAGAAAGGGAACATGTATTTTGGGGGTTAGAAGAAGCTCCAGCTACTTTGGCCTCCAGCAGGTTTCTTCTTTGAAGTATCACCCCAGACACTGGAATTCTCCGACCAACATATTTTAAAAGCTTCCTCATAACCTTCTTGATTTTAAATGCCAGCCGGTTTATTCCCTTACAGTTCATCTCTCCTGTTCAGACCATCTCTGTTCACAACAGAGCTGCAGTAATTTCCTTCTCACCAAGCGTTCTCCTCCCTTTTGCCTTGTCCTGTTGGTGTTGCAGGTGATTCAGATTTCTTCTGATGCCTACCATGTTTATGAGGAGCAAGAGGGAAGTCATTTTACAATCATCTTCAAGGTAGCAGACACATCTATTTTTTTTTCCTGATGATTACATCTACTCCTACCAACCTTTCCCCTCCTTCTATTTTGGGTTCCTGATTTCAGAGGGGTATCCTTAGTGCAGGATGCTACTTTGATATTATCTAATGGAGGAAACCTGTCACTGGGATCCTTTTTTACCTTTCCCAGCTTCTACGGTACTTCTGAACCTCTCCTTAACGAACAGCTCCAACTCTCAGTTTGCTTTTTGAGTAGAACTTATGCCTGTTTGAAGATTAGATGGCTCCAGCATATCCCTGAAAGCACTGTTGATTTATTTTCCTGTCTTCCTCAGTTCCTCTAATTCAACATTCTAGGTCTCATGGGCTCAAATTCTCTCTCTGAAGCCCTCATGTCGCTGATAGTATTGCTGTGTGCCACTTTCCCACGGGGAAAATACTCATCATTTGACATGTCATAGAGTAATTTGGGAAACTGTTTCCCTTTTATCTGAGCTTCCCCTTCATTTCTTCTCCCCATGAATGCAAAGGTGACTTCCAAAACTGTTCTGATCTAACTCACCTCACTTCTTATTATATCTCCTGAATACCAAAGCCACAAAGCATGAACAAGTACTGTAACAGTAGCTGCTGTAATAAATATATGAGGTTTATGTTTATAAAGTAACAACTGAGAAAATTATTTCTTTGGCTTTATATGCTTTCTTTAATGACCAGAATGACATGTAAGCTCTTTTTGGGTTGGTAAACAAATTCACAACCTTACATCATCTGAATTTTAAAAGGTGTCCTGAACGTCAATTTCTAGAAAACCAAAAATTTTTAGAAGGACAACTTCTCATCTCATATAAATTCTTAAAATTCCAAGAAAATCCAGTGTCACATAAGAATTTTACATGTGTATTCCCCCCAAAAGAAAAATTTTAAAAGTATTCCAGGCATCTGTACGCAGAAAATAGAATGAGGCTGTTTTGTACGTCATTCCCTGGGATTGACTTTAAACACAAGTTCCTTCAGTGTTTCTCTCAACTTGTAATAACTAACAAAATACCAAAGGAAGATAAGACTATCTTGAAAACTCTGCATATGCAGATTGTCTTCCCTAAGATGGTATATGGACATATTACAAAAATACTACCAAAGGTACAAGATGGTGTTTTTCAATACTGAAATTACAGCAGCTCTAGAAGGTACAAAATGTAGTCAGTGTGAGGGGGTATACACAATCCAGCTGTGGGGTTCTAGGACTGTAGGCTAAACATGTAAGATGAGGACTAAACCTCAGAACTGTTGTTTTCTCTTTGGAAACTCAGTATTTCATGTGAGCCGGTGAATCATGAGTGAGACTCAAGGCCTCTATTTGCAAAATAATTGAAATCTTAAAAACATAATTGTTCATCAAGATGCCTTGCTTGGAATTCAGATCTAGGTTTTCATTTGGCAGATCTTCATTTTGAAGCCTAAGCCAATCTGAAATATGAACAAATATCCAAAACATGGTGAGGCATGCGTTTTTTAAATGTTTCATGTGAAGGGTGTCAGTTTAGTTCATATGTATAGTATTTGTGAAGAAAGAAAAAAAAAGTCCTTCATTTTTGTGCAATCTCAGCACCTTGAAAATATTGCCGTGCTGTGTGCTGGCATCTTATGAATTTTATTACTGCACATGATTTTTCTCTAGACTGGTTAATTTGCAAACAACTACATGATTTCCTATGACTGTTTATGAGTAGACTGAAGTAAGAGTAACTCAAACATCTGCTATGTAAGAATCATCTTGAAATCAATAAAAAAGAAAGCTGCTGTTATGCAGTATCGTGGATAGATCTCTTAGATTTGAAACTGTACAGCAGAAATTGGCACATTGCTGTGAAGTAGCTACTGAAGGGAGCCATGAATAGAGAGGGACATATGACATTCCAGTTACTTCATATGGGCAGATTAAATCTACAATTCTGGTATTACCTGGGTATCTGAACAAGAATCTCTAATAGATTTCTGCAATTGGCAGAAAAGAGTACAAGGTGAATAAGGATACCACTTAACTGCAGGAGTACTAGGCAATATATGACAACATATCCAACAGAGCACACAGGTTCACAGAATCATAGAATGGTTTGGGTTGGAAGGGACCTTAGAGATCATCAAGTTCCAACCGCCCTGCCATGGGCAGGGACACCTCCCACTAGAGCAGGTTGCTCAAAGCCCCATCCAGCCTGGTCTTGAACATTTCTAGGGCTGGTGCATCCACAGCTTCTCTGGGCAACCTGTTCCAGTGTGTCACCACCCTCAGAGTAAATAATTTCTTAGTAATAGCTAGTCTAAATCTACCCTCTTTCAGTTTAAAATGGTTACCCCTCACCCTATCACTACATTTCCTGATAGAGAGTCCCTCCCTATCTCTCCTGTAGGCCGCCCTTTAAGTACTGAAAAGCTGCTATAATGTCTCCCAGAAGCCTGCTCTTCTCCAGGCTGAACAATCCCAACTCTCTCTGCCTGTCCTCATAGGAGAGGTGTTCCATTGCTCTGATCATCTTTGTGCCCCTCCTCTTATTCCTGGTCCATTCCTTATGGACCTTATTCCAACAGGTCCATGTCCTTCTTATTTTGAGTGCCCCAGAGCTAGACCCCACAGTACTCCAGGTGGGGTCTCAAGAGAGTGAAGTAGAGGGGCAGGATCACCTCCCTGGACCTGCTGGCCATGCTGTTGGGGATACAGCAGAGGATGCATTGGCTTTCTGGTCTGTGAGCACATATTGCTGGCTCATATTGAGCTTCTCATTAAACAACACACCCAAGTCCTTCTCTTCAGGGCTGCTCTCAATCCATTCTCCACCCAGCCTGTATTTGTGCTTGGGATTGCCCAGTCCAGGTGCAGAATTTTGCACTTGGCCTAGTTGAAGGCCTTCATGAGGTTGGCTGGGCCCACCTCTCAAGCCTGTCAATGATGTCAAGGTTTCTCTGGATGGCGTCCCTTCCCTCCAGTGTGTTGACTGCTTTACACAGCTTGGTCTCATCAGCAAACTTGCTGAGGGTGCACTCAATCCCACTGTCCATGTCACCGACAAAGATGTCAAACAGCACTGGTTCCAGTATTGACCCCCGAGGAATGCCGCTCATCGCTAGTCATCACTTGGACATTGAGCCATTGATTGTAACTTTCCATCTCTTCATTAAAGTGCTTTACTATAGACCAGATCACAGAGGACTAATATGTAATTAGGAAGCAGATATACAATTTCAGACTGCTGTCTTTTGGTAAGTGGCAAAGTGTTTGTTGAAGTGAGAGATATTCGGACACACGCGTGTGTGTTGGCAGGGAAGGTTTATACAGAAAGACCTATTTTCTAGAGTGCATGTTGGTTGCCAGAAGCTCTGTTAAAAGAATGCTTCACTGAACAAATTAGCTTTAAAATGTGTGTGTGATTTGTCAAAATTATAAAGTGCGGGGGTGATACTCAGCTGACTTTCTGTAGCTGTCTATTGTAGAAGGCTATATTTGATCTAGTCGCTCTTGGCTCCCTTTGCAGCCAATAAAGAGAAATAGGCACTTTTAGATCATGACTCATCTACGCTTAAAGTAGATGCCATTTTTGCCCTAATACAGAAATGCCTGTAATTGGCTATAAGAAGAGCTGAGTTTGACTGCCTGAGATGCAGACATGCAAAGTGAGGTGAGATGATTCCCACCCTGAGATACTGTTGTTCCAGCACGACTGTTCCCACAATACAGTCACAAACAGGAGATGTGTAATTCAACAGAGAAAATGTGTGATTGATACTTCCTCTATTAGTGCTGCAAAGTGATAGATGTTAGGAAGCATGTGTCATTTGTAAAAGGAGGTCAGTTAATGGCTAACCATCAAGAAACAAATAGCCAAGGAAAGATCTGTAAGAGTATAGTGAATATATAATTTGACAGAATCCATGCTGAGTAATGTGCATTTTTTTACATGACAGTCCACTGCAACACAGCATTACTAATACACCCGAATTTCTCTTACTTTGAACTTTATTCTACTCTAATAGCACTCTTACATGTAACTGCATGGGCTTCAATGAAGTTACTCCTGTTTTAGGTGGTGTACGTGACAGGGGCATTAGTATTCTATTGCAATTTGCTTCTGTTCAATCTATTTGTTCTTAGTAAAAAGGATTTCCTGTCTGTTCCTGCAATGCAGTTTTGCCAAGTGATTTCTGCATTAGTATTTCCAGTGAAACATCGTCACTAATACTTCTTTGTTTTATTACTGAGAATTTACAGTGCCCTTTTCATCTCCTAAACATCTGCTTCTAAAATTTGAAAATCCTACGCTTTTGGTCTTGAATCTTCATCTGCTTTCCTCCTCTGCTGTTCTTCAGGCTGTACTCTGCAGATTGACATGACTGACTCAGATGCCTTGATATTATGGAGACTCAGATATTATGGTAATGAGCATGATAGGTACATTAGACTCCAAGAAGGACTTCAGGGTCATCACAGATAATTACCATAACATGAGCTGTCTGCAGTGCTGTGACTAAAAAGGATAATGTGAACTT
Organism: Tringa tobata; assembly: GCA_033628505.1. NCBI lineage: Eukaryota > Metazoa > Chordata > Aves > Charadriiformes > Scolopacidae > Tringa > Tringa tobata. The sequence goes on from JAHREE010000225.1 coordinate 1,753,983, forward strand.
CAGAATTACATTAAAGGGAAGATATATCAAGCAGAAGTAGGAAAATAATCTGAAGTTTGGGTGTGTGTGCTTCTTCAGCTGAAGCATTGCTTATGGGGCACAGCTGGAGGCAGAACATAAGCACGGATCTGTCACTGCTATAGTGAGTTGCAGAGAATCCATGTCTTTAGATATGCTGCAAGTGTAAAGCAATCACACATTCACGATCAAGGTGATTATCAGAGTTTGGAAGAACATTTTCTCTTGTATTGGACAGATTAATTTGGACTGTGGCTTAAATTTTTACTTATTTATTTATTTATTTCAATTTGGCTTTTGCAGTGTGAGGTAAGGGATATTCAGTCGTATTTGGTCTAGTCGGTGTTCTGACACTGAACATCTCTCAGACTGTGATGGCACATCCCTCTTTCCCTCTCCCCTTGTTCTCACTAGCAGGACTGAGCAGCTGTGATTTTACAGTCCATACAAGGTGTCTGGATAAAGCTGAGTTTCAAATAACAATAGGCAATCAGCCTAGACAACTTCCTAATTTCTTCTCTTCTCCATGAATGTGTACACACTGGAGGCAGGTGTGCTCTGCATCATGTCCCCCAGCCTTAATCCCCACACGGCGGTTACCAGCATATGCATTTTCCTCAGTTTTCTTTGGAAGCAAACCTGTTGGGTAGGCAGAAAGACATCCCGCACATTTTGATAGGTTGTCTATACAAACAGCCTGGGAATAAGGGCTGTGGAGCAGGGACTCAGCTAGTTTCTAGGGAAGATTTACATTTAGCTTGCTACCTGTACTCCTAGGAAAGGATCCATAAGAGCCTGACTTCCTGTTCTCGTAAGAGCGTGACAAGTAAAATGATGTCCCCAAGAAGTCCAACAGAAATCTCTTTACTTTTTGCTACTAATATATGTGCTCAGCAAAAGGCCTAATATCACGCCTGTAATTCTGAACACAGACAGCACCAGAAGATCCCTAGGAGTCCAGGAAACCATGTCTGAATTTATGCTGCAATGTTGGATGACTCACATTCACCCAACTATACTCTAGCTAAACTCTCATCTGGAAAACATTTTTGCACTCTTGTTGTCTTTAATTAAATGCTCAGTATTTGCTCCTTTAGTACAGAGAGGATGAGTAGAGTATTCGTTTGGCAGATCAGAGCACTGATTTAATGAGACCCATGAAATCAATCAAAAACTTTCCCAAAGTTTGGCAATCAGGGACAGGGAGAAACAGAAGGAGCATTCCTTGCTCCCAGTGTAAAAGCTTTTGGAAATCGTATGATATTTCTTTGAACTTATGTCTGAAATTCCTTAAAAGTAGTTTAATGACAGGGGAAAATATTTATATTAAGCTTGCAAATATGGGCTAGAGAGGGCATCTGCCTTGTACGTGACCTCAAAGATTAACACTATAGCATTATCATGAGATCACAGGGTAGGAAAAAATCAGATAAATGTTTTAAATGGCAAGTCATGTCAGACTAACACCAAGGACTTTAACAAATGAAACTTTCTTGTTAACAAACTGACATTATTGTATTTAAAGGTCAGCTGACAAAAGTGTATGACTCCCAGGCAATCTCTCACAGGCTGTGAGCAGTACCTCCCTGGGGAGAGACTGACCTTTTCCAGGGGAGGAGCTATCAATGCTGATAAAAGTCAGTCATTTCCAAAAGAAATATAACAATAATTATGCACTGAACTAGGAGTGGACTTCCAGTAGCTATGTGGATTACTCTAGGGCAGAAGAGATGCTATGGAGTCCATTGGTTCCATTCTTCTGCACATTTTCCATGGTGGTTGCATGTCGATGGGTGCACCGGTCATATGGAAACAGCTTGCTGGAGCTCAGATGAGAAATGTTCTTAGAATCATAGAATCATCTAGCTTGAAAGGGACCTTTAAGATCATCGAGTCCAACCACCAACCTAGCACTGCCAAAACCATCACTAACCCATGTCCCTAAGAACCACGTTTTGCCACAGAATCTGCAATTTCCAGGTAGGATTGCATTTCAGGAGCTTTTGAAGAAGATTTTGTCCCCATCTGCTTACAGTGGATTTTCTTGCAGCTTTTTTGACTTCAGTAAATTAAACCAATTGTGCATCAGCTGAGAACTGAGGCTCATTACCTTGAAATTATATTAAGATGAAATTCCCTTTTGCAGCCTCCATTTGAGCAGATCTGTTAATAAGAGCTGAATGATTGGAAGCTCCTTGCACCAAACAAGCAGTTTCTTGGATGCTACACTAACCTTGACACAGCTAAGGGCAGATATACTGAACACCCACAGAAAACTGCCCGAGATCCATCTCACATGCACCTAGATGCACAGCCATGGCAAGTACAGCATTACTGTGTCTGACAAAAGAACATTACGGAGCAGAAGCCAAAGAAGGGATCAGGTCACGTACACTGTTCATTACCAATATATCCTCACTTCAGAAATGCAGCTGTGGTGTGCCAGCTATGCGTTAGGTCGCCTACTTGTCAGAGGTGGTACTTGGACAAGTTGGCAATGAACATCTCACGTAGCAGGGGTCAGTGAATACTGTAACAAGGTATTTGCTTTTGAAAACCAAGTTTAGTCTAACTATATTCAAAATAAGATATGGAAGAATGCTGAAAAATTATTTTAAACAAAGTTTTTTTAAATTGTGAGGTTATTTGTATTTTCTCAATGTTTTTCTAGCAAGGGAGCTGCTGTATAGCGTTACAGAGCACACTGGGCTACACTGCATCATCATTATGGGAAAACTCCCATCATTCTTAGGGTACATACTCTAGTTCAGCTGTAAATTATTGGAATTGACACTGGAATCACTTGTGGGAAATTCTGTAACCTGAACTATGCAGGAAAGCATAAATGATCTTAATAATCTTTTTTTGGCCTTCAAAATTTATGAATTGATGTTCATTGCAGACTGCTTTTTCCCTGCCAGAGATACATCTTTTACTTCGAGTCTGTAATTCTGCAGGGGAAAGCAGCACTGCAGTTAGATTTTATCCTGCTTTCTACCCACTGAAGTCCAATTCTTCTTGCAGTTTGATGAAAGCAGAGTCAAAATGCACTGAGCTACCTATGAGACAAAATAATCCTACTGGTAATAAAATGAGATCTGCTGTGTTTAAAAGAGCTTGTAATTTGACCATTTAAATTACCAAATTAGGACATACACTGAGACACGAAAGCTCGAGAGGAGTTCTCCATGTGCAGCTACCAGAAATTCATCACCTATATTTGTTATGCTGCAGAGACTAAAGAGAGACCGTCAGTTTCCTCCGTGAACAACTGGTGAGGTTCTGTTCTCTCTGATAAATGATGCTGGGACTCTGGTTGAGACTGTATTGGAATTTAGACTCGGGGAACAACTTTGGTGACAAATACGTGGCTGGAGGCTCTTGCATTAGTCTGGAGTCACTGAGCAGCATTAGCAGTCACTGAGAAAGCAGCTGCACTCTGATGTCCTTACCTGAGCCAGATGTGTATCTCTGATGGGGGAGGATTGCTGGAAATTTTATTCTAGTGTTGTCAGCTATATGTTGAAGCCTATTGCCTCCCTGAGTCTGCTGATCATCCTATTATGAACACCATGGCATTATCCATGACTGCTGTTTCCTGATACCTCCTCTGCTGAAACCTTCATCTTAGCTCATCCATCACAGCACTCATTTAGTTGAGATTCACCTTGCTGACCCAAGCATATTTAAACCACTTCTTGCTGCTCTCATGCTATTCTAGGAATACAGGCTATATCATCCACCTCATTAGTCACCGCCAGTGACTTCACACACAACTCAGGAATCTGGTGCAAATTACTCAGAGATCTTCTAGCTGTTATCTTCTAGCTATCAGTAAAGCAAACCATCTGAAACTTCTACTACACTTTAGGGAGTGAAAGAAAGTAGAAATTTTAGGGAGTGAAAGCGTACAGCAGCTACTAAAAATTACAGCTCTTGGTTTTAAAGGCAGACTCATTTCCTAGTTCTATGTTTCCACTGTTTTTGCCCTTTTTCCTGTCATTCATTAGCCATCTTTTCTGGCCAATCCCATTTCCCTAATTCTTGAGCAAGACTCTTCCTTTGGTATGCCTGTCACATGAGAGAGACCTACTTGTTCTTTAATTTCATGGTTTTGTGGCAAATATTCTACTTCAGTATGTCTATTTGAGTTTGTAACTGCATTGTGCACACTCTAGAATATTTTGGAGATCCAGTTTGTGTCAATGACAATATTCAACTGAAAATTATGTTAAATAGGAGGCCTACAACGCAAGAAAAAGGATCTACTTACAAAAACTGACACAAGACATTTTCATGTTGTACAGGCCACAGGCAGACACTGGTGCACGTGCACAGCTCATTCTTATGCTTTGTTGTGTTGCCTGTCACCCCTTCTGCTGCTGAAGAACAGAGTGCTGCCTCTAAGTGAGGCTGCATTAATTAATATGCAATAATCTCCTCATTGTTAAACATAGAGGGTTTTATATAAAGGTATCTGCAACATCATTATTCGGTGTTGCTTGCTGCCTAACATTGGTTGCATGACTATTGTGAATATCCAACTGGAGTTCTCACATTCACAGCAATTCCCACCTTTCTGGTGAGCAATGGAAGATCAGTTTACTGTCCTTCTTCTTCCTCTTGTACTCACCTAGTTAGAAACAAAGCCACCTAGAGGTGTTACTGAAGAAGGTGTAACACTTCTTTCTTTCTGCAGAATATCAGTGAATCACAATTCTCTTCCAAACCTGCATGACTTCAGGTGAGGCAGATTGAGGAGAGAACTGCAGGCAAAAATCAGGCAAATTTAAGGCCTGTGCCACTAAAGTGAATACAGGTTTTACCACTGATTTCAGTAGGTACAGAAATTGACTCCTAGATTCTTTTAGCATCTTTTAACAGAACTGGCTCATCCCTGGAAGTGTTCAAGGCCAAGTTGGATGGGGCTTTGAGCAACCTGGTCTAGTGGGAGGTGACCCTGCCCATAGCAGGGGGTTGGAACTCCATGATCTTTAAGATCCCTTCCAACTCTAACTATTCTATGATTCTGTGATTCTATATCTCTTCTTTTATGCATTGCAGCCGTATCAGTCACAATTAGTTTTAAACAAAAAAGTATAAAGGTGTTGCTCCAAAAATCTGTATGCTTCCTATGTCGTAACTGGGAGTTACTACTAATGTTGAGGTCTTCACAACTCATGGCAAACCAAACCTCTAATGTGTATATATCTACTTTTATATATAAAAGGACAAAATAAGTCCCTCATCCATATGTTCTTTTCAGCAATCTCAGAAGCTTGTATGAAACTGCATTTTTAAAAATTCATAAGTTTTCAAGGTGTTGCTATCCCTTTTTCATATAACTCAATAAAAGCTACAGAAAAACCAAGACTTAAACTTTATGTTTAAGGTTTTTTTCTTGCTGTGGGAACCATTCTACTAGATTACATCAGCAAGCTGTGCCTACATATTTAAAATGTTTATAGTAAACTCAGCCAATTTTGCTTAAGGGTCTAAAAACACTTCTCTTCGGGTGGAGGGCAAATTAGGGCACAATTTCAGAAAATGGGATTTTTCAACATATAATTGTGAGCACTTAAAAATATGGATGATTCACAAAACAAGGACCCTTTCATACTTTGCTACAATCATTGCTATTACTTTCTTTAGAAATGTAAATTCATTTTCTCTAGCTGTTGAGAACATAAAGCTATATGTGTAGAAAGAGTTTCCCTGCCTGGGAAAGAAGATCTTTTCAGCCGAGTTCCTAATTGACTTCATTTGTGCAACTTGAATACTTTGACAAGGGCATGTGTTCTTTCTGTTCTGTTCTACTCTATTCTATTCCATCTATCCTGTCCTACTGTACCATACTCTATCCCCACCATCATCATTCATGAATGCCTTAATCTGGAAGTGATCAAATGCTAAAATAAGAAGCGAAAGATTTTTTTTTTCCCTAAGTGTTTTCTCTGCTAGACTGTTGAGCTTGGTTTGGTCTTGAACAGATGGCTCCAGAATAACTGGAAATTGTTCAGTGGCCACCATTTAGGCATTTAAAATGTAAATGTTATTGCAGATCATTTGGGAATTTCAGGTTCTTCAACGCAGGAAAGCATGCATTAATCAATTTTGTGAATATAACAATATCGGAATTCAACTTAATTTCTTACTTTAGTGTCTATTTGGAGTTGAGTGAATCAGTTTGGTGAGGAATGGATCCATTTGGATTAGGATGCTGATATGAGTTCTCTCCTTATCAGGTTCTTTGAAAAAGCAAGGAGATGTATCAGTAACACTTTTCCCTCTTTCTGATTAGCCACTGTAAATCTCCGCTATTGCAGAGAGATATAGCTCTTGTCATGTTCAGCCAAAATATATTATCTGTTCCTGAGTCTGAGACAAGTTGTCCATAATGTATAGAAAGGTGGGGCTCACCTGGATCATACTCTTCCCAAATTTGATCAAGTTGGCACACAGCTCTTTTTTGAATACTTAAGTCTTTAATTACTTCCATTACTGGGCTGCAGTTGAATGATCTTGCTTATTATAGCATGCAGTGGTTTCTTGCAAGGTTGTATTGGTTTTACAATTTAAGCTAGGACAGGTGCAGGATAGCTTTAGATTACTTGAGGTTGGGAAGACGCTGATTTGCATAGCTTCAGGGCTGTTGGAATCCTTTGGGAAGTGGAAGCAATTTTCTTTTATTTACTCTCAGTTCTACAGTTCCTTCTGCCACTTATTCTCACTGGGTCAGCCTTTCCCTTTCCTAATGTTAATGTCAGGATGTTGCACCAGAACTACCCAGATAGATTTCACCTGGGCTCTTGAAAGGATACCATCAAAGTTTTGCAAATTCAAAATTTTGCCTCTTCTTTTGTCAGGAAGCAGTCAACAAATCTCCTTCTTCTGTTTCTTCAGAAGAAAAAGGAAAATTTCTTTTTATTTTCTGTCAGCATTTTCTATCTATTCTTGTCCCTTTCTTTGCCTCACTGTTCTTCCCATTTACCACCCTTATGCCATCCAACATACGCAACCTGCCTCTGCTCACTTTCCCCATTGCTCCCACTTTTACTGTATCTGTACACATATTTAGTATTTCTGATAGTTACCCAGGTAACGAGGTCGCAACCTGACATAGTATCACTATGTGTCTCGGGCACTGGAAGTCTTGCAAGTCTCTGCTTCCTGAAGCTCCCCCTTATTCCCTCACCAATTATCTATGAATTCTGTTTCTCACATACCTCCTCATACCTTTCTAAAAATCTAGCTATTCCTCATGGTGCTGTTACTTTTGTCAACTTCTCACATTGTTATTTGTTAAACCCAATATTTTTCACATGCCTTGTCCAGCAGTTTCTCACGTCCTGTTCAGTTTAACCTGAGGCCAGCACCTAGTCAGCATCCCAGTCATCCTCCTGTGACCCTAACACTCCCCTGCTTGCAGGTCATGTCCCAAGGAGATGCCCTTCTCCATCTCTGTGCCACTGAGCCTGAGCAGGCTCCAGTGACACCCCCAACATGGGCTGCACACACCAGGGCATCCAAGGGGTTTGACCTGTGCGGGGTGTGTCAGGCTGCAGTGCAACTTCTCACCATATCCAGCACCAACACGAACCTTCAAAGCCAAAATAGAATGTGTGTAGTGGGGCACTTCCACTCAGTAACACTCTTGTTAGAGCACCAGTGCATGCTCGACCTGTCTGCTCCTCTGGCTTCACTTCATGCCACCTCAGCTCTTCTTCCATGGACTGAGCACCCACCAGCTGGGTATTTCCCACTTCTGTTTGAAAATAGTGCTCTGAGAGTCTCTGGCGAGTGAACCTACAGACAGTAAATGAGGGTAATGAGATCAGCTACAGAAGTGCACTTCTGATCCCAACTAAATGCTAACGCAGGCACAGTAGCATCATAATAACAAATAAGCTTAATAACTTATCTCTGCATCTGGTCTTTCAATACAGGCAATGAGATCATATAGAATGTGACTTGATGCTTGTCTTATCTTACAATGGTATCAGGGATTTATTATTTTCCCCCAAGAAACAACATGTATGTCCCAGGACTGGGACCACAAAGCACAGTGTTCCCAAGATTGGTTGGACTGGCCAGGTCCTTCTCTTCACTGTAGAGATGGGTTTAATTAGACACAACTGAGCACCCATGTCAAATGTTAAGACTTAAAGATGGAAAGGTGAAGCTGTGCAGATGATTAAGTCGCTTTACAAAAGAAAGCTGTACAGATAGTGATAAAATTAACATACCTGAATAAGTGCTGAGAGGAATTACCAGTAATTAAACTGGGGTGCTGAGGCTCATGGTTTTCTGAACTATGTGTGTAGTAATCAGAACAGATATATGTAAGAAGCCTTAGGGCATGGAAAGAGCATGGGAGACCTACGTAGCCAAGTTGCTAGAGTATAATACTGTGCTGTATCAGATATCTTGCATTCAACAGGAGCTGGTACTCTTCTGTCCTGTTTCCACAGCCTCCGAGTTGAGTTCTTCCAGCTGCTCGGCCAGCGATGTGCCAGGGTGAGGCATTTTGCTAGACTTCCTAGACAAAGGAAAACCAAGTGGCAGTTCTGAGCATAGTTTATGAACTAAGAAGACAGAATTTTTGTTTGATGGGACAAAAAAGAGAGAAGAGGAGGAGGAGGAGAACCAGTTTTTATTATAATCCTAGCCTTGCTGCTTATCTTGTTGAAAAACATTTCAAAAGATAATGGTAGAGAATGGTAACCTCCATCCAGATTGGTATTTTCCCCAAAAGTATGACTAGGTGTCATTTTCTGTAAGTCATTTCCTTTTCCCATCAGAATTCATTTACTAATTCCCACACAGTCAGGCTTTACAATCTGTTTTCTATATTTGAAGTGCTATATTTGAAGACCAGATAGGAAAAAAAGACCTACTATATTTAAATTTTCCTATAAAAATAGTTTCAGGCAAGCCTTGGACAATCTGTTGTTTGGTTGATGTAGATTATGTTTTATCCCATTTTTAATTTATCTGCATGTTTTCAATTATTTTTTATTACAAAAATTTATTCTAAATTCTTGCATAATATTAAGGTCAGAAAAAGTGATTTTGTAGCTATTGATATCTATTATCCTGTGCCATATGGTTTCTATTTTCATTATTCTTAAAGATACACTTCTGGCATTTACATTTTCTCAAAATTATTTTATATTTCATCATTATTTTTGCCCAGATTTATTTATTTATTTATTCATTGTGCAGTGGTGGTTGCCAAGTCCTTCTAAAATACTAAACCTTTTTACTTCCACATTAGATGAAAAACTTGATATCCTGCTCTTAGATTTTCAATGACTTTTTCAGCATTTATTTGACATATCTGTTCTAGTTCAATATTATTTTAAAAAATCTATTTCTTTTTCTTATATTAAGCCCTATTTCTTTCTTCCTCTATGTCTTTATATTTATATGGATAAAACTCATTCTGTTTTTTTATTAGTTCTTAATTCCCATAATCCTTTTCAAGAATTCCCTGACCATTCCTTCAGACAAATATCACTATATCGCAGTATCACTTTATTTCTAACACAAATATAGAATCGCAGTGCTGAAAGGGACCACGAGAGGTCATTTAGTTCATCTTCCTGCCCCAAACCAAGACCACTGCGACATGGTTGTCTAACCTGTTCTTAAAGATCTCCAGTCACAGAGGTTATCCTACTTGCTCAAGTCCAGTATTTCACTATAATTTCTATCAAAATACTTTCTGCTGTTTAATTTTAATGTTTTTTGTTTGAATTTAAGTGGTTTACTGCTTGCATTTTTTACCAGTAACATGAATAATAGGTTATTATTCAGCCCTCCAGCTGTTTCTTCCTCTGGCCAGCCAGTCCCCCCCTTTTTTTTTTGTTCCTAAGGTGAACTTGTGTGCATGACTTCAGATTTGTCTCATTACCCTTCTCCAGAATCTGTCTGACTGATTCTTACCATGCTTGAGGCCAAGTATATCCATCAGCTGAGGCTGCTGGGGTATTCCTTACAGTACTTTAGAAACTGTATTCCTGCTTGTAGGTACTAGATGGTATTTGGCTTTTTTTGCAACAACGACACTTGATTGATTCAGGTTCAGTTTTCAGTCCTCTCTAAGCCACACACCCCTGAAGAACAGTTCCCTAATCAGTCGTCCCTTTCTTGTATTTTTGTAGCTGATTACTCCTGCCCTAGTTTGTAGGACAGGCTTATTCTGTCCTTATGCTATCTTCTTCAGGCAATCTCCTGAGTTATCAAGACTGTTTGAATTTTAGGTGAATGTACTTGCAGTTCCATCCAGGGTGGTGTCACTAGCAAATGTAAAACATATGCTTAATTCCATCATTCAAGTCATTCTTGAAAATATCAATTAGTTTCAATCCACAATAGACTTTTTCAGAACCCCATGCAATAAACCCTTTAATTTTCAGGTTCACAATGAACCTTTGATAACTACTCTGTCAATCATTTGTTTCAATAAAACATTTTTCTATTTTTGTAGGTTCTGTTAGATGTGGAATCCTTTCCTACAGAGGTATTCTCTTGGATAGTCTTAACACTTTTGCCTTTGAGCAGTTCCAGGCTGAATGACCTGAATTCCTTCTTTCCAACATTTGTTTGGTTTTGTTTTGTTTTTCTTGGTTTTTTGTTTTTGTGGTTTTTTTTTTTCCATTTATTTGACTTTGACATCAAAATATTTTTTAAAATGGAATTATGATTGCTTAGGTTTCTACTCTGTGTTCTCTGACAGAATTCGCCAATAGTTTTTTTTTTCACAGCCTCACAGGACCCATTAATTCAAATAAAACAAAGAATCATAACTGAGAGAACCCCAGAAAAATGGATAAACACCAACATAAAGATGAGAGCACACAACCGTAGAAGCTGTTAAACTTTTCGTTTTTAAATTTTGCTAAAATAAATAAATGTGCAAGTTTGTATTTCCAAAAATTAGTTGCTGTCATCTGCATCCTGTGAAGATTTTTTCTTTTTTTCTTTATGTTATCTAATATTATTGATGATTTCCAGAAAATTTAGTGGTGAATGGAAAAATATAATTTCTTCTACTATCAATTTTGTAAAGAATTTTGTCAGCTGTGCATTTATTTCTAGTCTCTTTCCATTTACGTTGTGTGATGGTTTTGAAGTGATTGAAGTGATAGGCTCACTTATGTAGCAATTTTCTTACAGGGAAATTTACCGTGGCTTTAAAGCACAATGTGGTAGCAGAACTATTAATGTCTCAAGTGACCTATTGATGCTGAAGTCAAGTTTAAGCATTGTACTTATGTCCCTGGATCTTTGCACCCCTTTTGATGGTCTGCAGGTCTGCATTTTGGGTTTTATCCGGTCTTTTTAGGAACATTTGTTTATAAAGCACCATCCTGAATCAAATCCTTTCATGTATTAGGAGAAATTCCTGTTTGCAGCCATCCAATCAAATGCCGTAAGCTACATAGTTATGCTTCAGTAAACAACTGCACTCCAGAGAAAGCCATTTTTATTCTAAAGTCTAATGCCCTTCTTTTTCCAATTTGTCCCTTTATTTTTACAGTGTAGCATATTTCCAGTTTATTCAGATGATGTGAAGATTTGGTATTCACTGACTCTTTTCCTGCATCACTCCAGCTGGATTGGCACAGTTTAGTCAGGATTGGCCATATGACCATCACTGAATTGATTTGTAATAGCTCTGTATTGTATTTTTACATGATACCTACTAGGAAATATTTTTGCACTCAGATTTAGAACAGATTCTACACCATTTCTCTTGTGACCCGAAATTATGACCTTTAGATTTAATTGTTCCTCTCTGTTCCATCATTAATTCAGTCTTTTGCAGCTTAGATGGATTCATAGGCTGATACCCGAATACTTCATGGTTTCAAACTTACCAGTTTTGTCTACTGAATTCTACTGTTTCATACATTTCCAGATTATTTTGTTCAAATTTATTTCAAGTAATTTTTGAATAATTTTGTTGTTAGTTTTCAAGGTAAAGTGAATATCCACATCAATTCTTCATGCCCCACTTATTTTTTTTTATTTTTGACAGTCATCACACTGCCAATTAATTTCCAGGGATCTTTTGACTTTTGCTCCATCATATATTTTCAATTTTTCCACTTTCTTTCCAGGAAATGCTGAAAATCCTGGTGTTTAACCAATGAAAGATAGGGTGTTATTTACTTTAAACAAATAAAATTAGTTATTTACATTAATTAATATTAAAATTATTATTCTGTAGAAAGAAAGAAGTAGTATATTCCCTCCAAAAAACCACAAAACCAAAAGCAAACCTAAAACATAGTCATATTATGAATTTTTGCCTTGCATTTCTCTACATGTTAATTTTAATTTATCTGAAATTTAATTTCAGTTTTAAGGTACACTCACAGATTCTTAAATTTTTTGTACAGATTACACAATAATGAATGTGTAATCTGATTTCTTGCGTAGCACAAGGCACAAAATTTCTGCTAGGAATTCTTGCTAGACACCCAGTAACTTGTACTTGAAAAGTACTATACATGTGTCTGTCACCCAATTGATTTGGTCAGTAGAATAGATTTTCTTCAAGATACACAGTTAAGTCTTTGAAAAGATCATCCTTCTACCTCCCAGTGTACAAGATGACAGACAAAATTTCTTCAGGCTAAGTTGTAGTAAAGAAGCTGGCATATAAAGACATATATTAAAGGCATGTAAAGTAATGTTGAGCTTTTGAATGCCATTATATAGACTGAAAAGGCTAAATTACATTATCTGATTAAAGTAACAGCAAGCACTAGCTCAAAATAGTGAATAGTGATGTTATAAACCCTGATGGAAAAAGTATTTTTTCTCTTTGTGATATAATGGGACCCACATCTATGTTATCCATTAAATACAATAATCCATAAGATGTTCACAAATCTAATTTAAAATAGCAAAATGGAAACATTTGTAAATATCTTTTTCACACAATCATAAGGTTTCTTCTACTGTTGCCTGACATGTATGAATTAATATAAAATATTTTTTTCTCCCATTTAAAATTTAGAATATTATATAAAATTAGCCTAAAATTAATCAATAGGATCATGTTACTTTTCATGGAGATGCAATTTTATTGCTAACTATTCTGTATTGTCAGGATGGAGCTAACTTCTCTCTGGGCTATGGAATTGGTTTTATTTGACTGGGATGGGTGGGCTGGTGGGTTTATCCGTTTCTCTTCCCCTACCTCTGGTTGCCTTGTAAATATTACTTTTGTGGAAGTAAGTCTCTCTGACTGGGGAGTGCTTTGTGTTCAATTTAAGTCCACCTCTGAGAATCTCTTTAATGTTGAACTGACTAGCAATTCAACCCACTGGTGACATGAGGGTGTTTCTGCTCCATTTTGAACTTGAATCTCTCATGTTTTTTTTAAAGAAGATCAGAATCCTATGAATAGTAGCAGTAAATAATTGCACATGATCTCTCCCTGGGCCTTGAACTCTTGGAACGTGAGGGAAAGTCTTCCTTCAACACAAGGGTTGAAAATAAGACTAAATAAGCTGTCCTTTTCCTTATCAGGAGACCATTTCTCACTGGAGGTTACTCTGGACAGAACTAATTCACTCTAAGAATGCAAATATTCTCATCCTCTTACCCTTAATTTTCTAATTAGTAAATCATATTCCTTTTAGCATCAGGCACTGTACATTCAAATACAAAGAGCCACTATCCTCAGGGTGATTTGAGAACTTTTCATTCCCTGTGAAAAATCCAAGGGAACAGTGATTTACAAATCAACTGTTGCCAAAATCCTCAACTAATGGGTGAAATTGTCCACAGAAACTTTGCAACTTGGTCTGCTTCTTTCCTCCATCAAATTTCTGGGTTTATTTCTGAATAAAAACTCAGTAGACATGAGAAACTTAAAATGGTGACCAATCAGCAGATTCTTCTAAACCACTCTGAATTTAAATCCCTCATATTGCTTTTAAGACATTAAAGAGACAGGAAGCAATAGCAATAGCCAATTGTGCTCTAGCACAAATTCATGCTGGCAGGATGTATGGTATTTCTAAATGATGGATAACAAGGTGAACTGATCCTCTGGTCAAGTCCAGCCCTCACAGAGGATAGGCTGACGTGCTTGTTAAGACAAAATATCAGTTATAGGCAAAGATTTTTATTTGTTTGGTTTGGTTTGGGTCTTTTTTTTTCCCTTCTTTTTTATTTTGTTATTATTATTACCATTACCTTACAGGATGTAGTTTGCAAGAGGCTTTTCCAGGGATTTTTTCTAAGCAATGTCATGTTTTAATGAAGAATGAGGTAGTTCAATCTGTGTGTTGTCCCTTGGAAGGGCTTGACCTTGGGACTGGAATGAAAAATTGCTTGATGTTGGACATGTCTAATTTTAAGGGCCTTTATTAAATATTTAGAATACTGATGAAGAGATTCTCTGCTTTTCTTGCCAAAAGAGAAACAAAATCTTTTTCTAAGCACGGCAATCCAACATTTCACTTGTGCTGCAGGTCATCTGTAAACGGAAACATTTTCAGATGCTAAGACCAGCAATGGAGATGCCAAGGAACTTCTTAAAAATCCATGACAATATGATAGAAAGGTTTTTTTGGTAGTTTAACAGTTCTGTTCTGGCCATCTGGAAACACTCTTCTTTGTTCAATATTTAGACATCAAATAAACTTTTATCTTCCAAGCTTTATAAAAGGGAATGTAAGTGAAACAAAAACAATAGTCTTACCATTATTAATGATTGCATTTGATAAGGAGACTCACTGTTATCCAGAGCAGTAATTAAAGTAATATTAGAATGTCAAAACCAAACTCATTAAGGGATTAGTTTTGTTTGGTCTAAGAAAGAGAGATATAAAAGAGAAATCATAATAATGGTGTTGTGATTTGTCAAAAGTTATAGTAGAGGAGAATAAGCTATTTTTCTACTTGCCTAAAGTAGGAAAGTGAATTATCTTTTAGCACAGAAGAATTTAAGTTAAATATTAGGAAACACTTTCTAGTCATTGTGAAAGGGATCTATTTAGGGTCATAGAAGGCGGCTGCAAAATCTCTTTACAAGCTCTTAAAAACATATCAAACAAGGACTCATTCATGAGCACCACAAAGTACTGGATTAGTTAATCTCTAGTGGCTTCTTTTATATTTTCTGTCTAAACCTTAATTTCAAGATTATTCCTTAGTGTTCCTAATTCCTTATTAGAAGAGTTTTTCCTTTATTATGACTGTAGCAGTTGTGATCAGTGAATACATTGTACACAAGTGAATTCTTTAAGAAACTTCCCTTTTTTTCTTGGCTGTTAAAAGTTGTGCGTATCCAGTGTGCTCCAAACTGCCCAACATGAGGGGGCTGACTATATTGTGTCTTCTGTACTTTCCATTTCAACAGCTTGAAGGGCAAAAGCCTTCAGGCTGTTGCTGACAGTAGATTTCTAATGAGGACCAGGTATTACAGTGTCTTGCAACACTATTTAAGGGCACAGAGAGGAATGAGTTCCCTCTTCACAAGCAGTCAGCAACTCCTGTTTCCCAATCTTCCTTTCACCTTGCCTATTTGTACTGGGTTTGGTTTTGGTTTTGTGTTTTTTTTATGCACATAAGAATGACTGACAGCATTTATATACATAAATGATTTTTTTGCCATCCTTCTTCTCCCTTCTTCTTCTGAATTTTTGAGCCTAGACAAGCAGGAGAATTTTTATTATTTTTTTTCTTTTCACAAAAACACACATATGTGGTTGAAAATTTGTGAACAAGATTCCCAGAAAGAGGTAAAATACAACTGTCTTCTGTCTCAATCATTCTAGCATAGCCAGGAGTTAATTAATATTGATTGAAAAATGTCCAAAAATAGATGTATTTTTTGAATTACTGTATGTTAATAAGCCATGATGAGAGCAAGAGAATCTCAAGTATTCTTCAAAAATCAATATGACAGGAAGTATTTGCCAGGAGAGGTTTTACAAAAAGATCCAAATGATCTGTAGTGTAACCTCATAACAGTGGTTCATATTTTAGTGTAGCAATGTACTGCAACATTACCTCCAGAAAATGTCCCCTTCTAAATACCAAAACATTAGACCATTGAATCAAGAACTATTTTATGACTTGTATACAGTTTACTGCATATGCAAGCTACAATGAGAATAGCAGGAGGTTTTGTTGCAGTTTATGTTTTAAGGAATTCATTGGTATAGCATATGGAAAGATATGGAAAACAGCAACACACAGCTTTCTTTTCCTTTTTTCTTCTGGCTGTCATCTACATTGTATTTTTAAAATCTTAAGCTCAATTCTGGAAATGCATGCAGTACAAATACACATAATTCCAATCTATAAGAGACTGCACATCACCCTCAAATAAGTTTTGATGCTTAGGCTATATTAATTTATTATCTTGTGATTATAGCCACTAACATCTCAATTCTCTTGAGATGTCCATATTATTTTACCTATAGAACCACGAATAGCTCTTGCTTTGTGAAGCTTTTCCGTATGCAAAGTTGGAGATGCAGAGGAGTATTCACAATGTTGAAATGAAGACACCCATCTAAGCAAATACACAAACCTATTAAACAATGACCTCTTGGGGCTACTATACAGTGAATGCAGGGTCCCTGCAGTGTCAGAACCTTTGTACATTGTGACTTGTAGCAGAGGATTAGTGAGCCAGATGTTTTCCAAAACCCACATTTTGCTAGTAACACTACACATGAGCCCTGGACATGGGTGGATTTCCATATCCAGGGTAGTCCTTGGTGAAATATCTGGCCCCTGAGCACATCAGCCTCTGGTGACATTTCTTCAGTACTATTAAGCCATTTGCCAGAAATAAGAAACATGAGATGCTCTAAATCCACTTCGACCTAGGGAAAGCCTGCCAGGTAACTGTATCAGTTCTGTAATTCCTGTTATCCCATGGGACTGTAATAATTGCTGTGCTACAGAGATATGTTCCCTGTGCCTCTGCTATCGCCAAATGTTTTGAATTATTTGCTGAACGGAATCATCAGGAAGAGTGGGGAATACTCCCACCCCTGACCGCAGACCCTGGTGCCCCACTTCCAAGACAGGGCTCTAGGGGCAAATGCCTCCTCCAGGTCCATTTTAAAGGGAAGCAGCTGGAGCTACAATTTCAGAGAAAAAAAGTCTTTGCAGAGTCCCTTGGGGAACATGGGTGATGCTCTATTGAGCCTCCAGTCCTGCTCCCAGTTGGGTGGGAGGTTGGCACCCAGGCTCCAGCACTGATGTGATCTTAGACGTCCATGAAAACAGAAGTTCAGGTCCCTGGAAACCTTTAGAGTAAGATGAACACGTACATGTTGAAGTAAGTGCTCCTGTAGGGGGTGATCAACATGAACGATTTCCTTCAATCAGAGATTTTGATTTAGACGTCTTCATCCTGGCTAGCTTTGAACAATTTGACCAGTCTAAGAACCCAAGATCTTGTGTGTTTTTTGACATATGCAGTTGGCCCTGAGTGAAAATGAGTATACTGTATTTTCTGAATGGCTTGTGTGAGGAAATGGTATGATCTCCTTTGCTGGGTCTGTGATTGGAATGTCCCTCACCAAGGGAATGAGTGTTTTAAAGCACTACTTTATACTGCTCACTTTATCAGTTTCGTAACTACTGAATCCCAGGACAACTTAATGGCAGTTAGAAAGTTGAAGATTATCTCAAAGAATACTGTACAGTAGATATAAAAGAAATTCTTACACTGACCTCAATAAAAGATTCCTATCATCTCTCCGATTTAACTTTATATGCACTCTTTGCTTTTCATTCATTTCATGTTCTGAATGATTCAGTGAATACTGTCCTTGTCTTCTCTTCCTCTGTTTTCAATTCTCTGATAAGTATTTTCAGCTGTTGCTTATTTAGGTTATTAGAAATGTCCTGTTAGGGATTCAAAATTATCAGCTGCCAGATCAATAGTTGTGCTGTGTGTTATGATACCAGTTATTTTTCCCTCTCCAACTAACTTGTCTTCTCATAAGCTGGTCTACGCATTTTATATCTATGTCAATAGGAAAAGGGTGTCTGAAAGCTCAGTTGCTGAATATTGAAATAATTAGCAGTAATTCTGCTGTTAAAATTAGATATTAGCCAAGCTGGTTTGCAAATATGTTAAACAAATTTCAGCTGAACATAGAGCTCCAGCACTTAGCTTTAGTAGTTTAGATTTTGACACGTATTCTCGGATGATTGTCTCTGTACTCAGTGGTATATACATCAAGGTCATCTAAACCCACTTTTGCTGTTGCTCCAGACAGAGGTCTGCCTGGAGCTAGTGAATTTTTAGAGCAAAAGATTAACCTATGCCATTTGTACATGTCCAGTCACTTGTTATGGAATGTAGTACTGTAACCTCTTTGGGTGCAAGGGCAGATAGCATGTAGCAGATGGTATCTAAATGGTTTGGGTCTTTTCTTCCATTTGCAAAGTAACAGCCTTGCACAATGTTCACTAGTTGGTGCTTTCCGGATGCTTTCTGGTTATATTAACTCTACTGACCTGTTGAATTTGCAGTTTGATTAATTTTGCCAATTTAAAATTCCTGTTGCAGCTCCACCTGGTATGTTTCATTTCCCCTAATAAAATATTGTTTAGAATTGATTCATGCTGCGGAAAAAAGTCATATTTCACTCCAAAGTCATTTCATTTAGGGGCAAAGTGAATCTTTTAGTGTTTTTGGCTGGTGAAGTGCCTTGAAGTAATTTTAAAGCTTAAGCATTTGGAGCTCAGGACTAGATCCAAACGTTGAGGTATAAGAGTAGCACTTGAGCTAGATAGTGTTAAAGCTGGGAGGATGTTACTGTCCTCAGATCTCAGACATGGCAACTGCGTGTGGTGGTTTTGGCTGGGATGGAGTTGACTTTCTTACTAGCAGTTGGTATAATAGTACAGTTTTGATTTCGGATGAGATTAGTGTTGATAGCACACCGATGGTTTCAGTTGTTGCTTAGCAGTCAAGGCCCTTTCTGCTCTTCACACTGCCCCACCAGGGAGTAAGTTGGGGGTGCACAAAAAGTTGGAAGGAGATACAGCCGGGACAGCTGACCCCAACTGACCAAAGGGATATTCCATGCTGTATGTCATAATGCTCAGTATGTAAAGCTGGGGGAAGAAGAGGAAGAAGGGGACATTCAGAGTTACAATGTTTGTCTTCCTGAGTAACCATTACACGTGATGGAGCCGTGCTTTCCTGGAGATGGCTCAACACCTGCTTGCTGATGGGAAGTAGTGAATGAATTCATTGTTTCACTTTGCTTGTGTGTGTAGCCTTTGCTTTACTTCTTATCTTGCTTTATCTCAACCCACGAGTTCTTCTGAACTTATACTCTTTCGTTCCTCTTCCCTCTGTGGGGAAAGTGAGCAAGCAGCTGCATGGTCCTAGTTGCTGGCTGGGGTTAAACTGTGACGATGAAACCTGGTTTTCTGTGGCTTTGTAGCCTACATACTATATCTGTCAAAGGTCTCTACATCTTTCCTGCCCGAAGTCCTCCACTTTCTACAAGCCTTCCCAATAGCCCTTATTTCCTTCTCAGTTCATTATCCGTGGCCTTCCTGAGAAGCAGTTGAGATAAGACTATGGCATCATCATTTGTATCTGCAGTACCAGAATAGGAACTAAACTTTTTGTGTGTCTTAAAATTTAGAAGATAGAACTGGCTTCCAGGCTAATAGTAAGAGTTTTAAAATGCAAACAATTAAATTTAAAATTAAAATTAACATGACTAAAGGATTTCATTTACAGAACAGGATTTTAGCTGTAATTTGGCATTTGATTTACAGTGAAGACGACAGGTTACAGATTCGAGAATAATAAAAAAGTGCCTCTGAAATTAATTTTCTTTTACATCTTTTTGCAACACATTAGAGACATACATTATTTATCATTGCATGGATCTCATCATAACAAACTCCAAAGCCTTGACCCAGTCACAATCTCTACTCTGATTAGACTGAGGCAGGAGATAATTATTCCAAAAACATCTCTGTGGTGGGGTTTCATAGCTGTTGAAATCTGTCAAAACAACTGAGTTAACATGAACATTGACAATAAATAAAATCAAGGGATCTCCATGTTTTACCATTTCTTGCCAGCAGATACTCCAGGGAACTAAGAAAAGGCAAACATTGAGATCAGAGCCTACCTCTTTCTCCAAGACTGCTTTGGAATCTACATACAAATACAACCAAACTGACTCTAGAGTGGAACAAGAGTTAAAGAGATTTCTGAGATCCCCTTGAGAAGCATCCTGCTTCCATAATTTGCCTGTTCCAGGAACAAAATTAGGTTCTGCTTAAACTCAGTTTACACCATTTTACTGCTGCATAGTGGGAGCAGAACTATTACAGGTGCTGACATAAAGTGGTCTGAATGGACCAAAAAGGATACCACTGCCACAGTTTGCCAAAATGGCTCTGGACTGTCTCCACTAATGCTGGGAGAGGGTCGTGATTCTGGGATCCCTTCCCAGCCAAGCATCAAAGATGAAAATTACAGCTGGCTTCTGTGACTGAAACTTAACAATGCAATATTCAATTTCAGCTTAACTTGGGTTAGGAAAAAAACAAGCAAGAGAAAGAATAATAATGCAGTCATATTATAAGGCCCAAGACCCATTCCCAGCAAATATAAATTTCTTTCAGGAATGAAGAAGAAATGTATGTTTTTTTATTAAAAGAGACAAGATATGGATGATGAGAAAGGGCTTTCTCTTCACTCTATTACATCAATTTTGCTCTGGAGTAGCTCCATGGACTCAGTGGCATCAAGCTTGACAGACAAAGCTGAGAATCGGGCTTTGCGTTAATGAGATCTCATGGGCTTGCCTGGTGAGAAAGTAATTTTTGGAACATGAGGTATGTGAATGCATGCAATATTCTCTCCATTCCAGTGTTCTACTTGGAGCTGGGTCTAATGTACACAAGGTGGGAACTAGCAAAGCTGTGTAAAGAGGCTTCAGAACATGACTACTAGGAAAACTGAGTGACTTATCTGGCTAAAACTAATCAGAATCAGAGAATAATTTATTTTCATCTGCTGAATTACTGTTATCACTGTTCCTGAGAGAGCTCAAAGAATAAGTTATATTCTGAAAAATTATGAGAATGAAGTTTTTATTTTATTTTTAAAAGTGAATTTGCTGAATTCCCGACTGAATAAAAGATGACACTTTTTACCCTCTTTCCCAGATTTTAGAGGGGGGAATTTGGGTTGTTTATAACAATATAATCTCTTTCATCAAATGCTAAGGAATCACAGTAAAGATAGGAACCTATTACAGATTGAACAACAGATGAAATTTGTTGTTTTAAAATATAGAATAGAATAGAATAGAATAGAATAGAATAGAATAGAATAGAATAGAATAGAATAGAATAGAATAGAATAATTTCAGTTGGAAGGAACCTGCAGTGATCATCTAGTCCAACTGCCTGACCAATTCAGGGCTGACCAACAGTTAAAGCATGTTATTAAGGCCATTGTCCAAATGCCTATTAAACGCTATCAGGCTTGGGGCATTAATAGACTCTGTAGGAAACCTGTTCCAGTGTTTGATCACTGTCTCTGTAAAGAAATGCTTCCTAATGTCAAGTTTAAACCTTCTTTGTCTCAGTAAAGTTTCTAAAAGTCCCTCATAAAGCAGTGTATGGGTGGACAATAATTTGACACATATCTTAATTAAAGATAAGTAATGCCCCAATGGGGGAAAAAGGAATACCAATAATTTCCATCTAACAAGAATTTCTCCAAGCTTTAACACAAAATGTTCGTGAGAAGAGAAGCTTCCTTTGACAGTCTGTGTATAAAAAGAGCGTCTTAATAGAGTGTCATAAAACTGTCCCAAATGGGAGATTACAAGACACTGGCTTGCAAAAAACCCCATTAATTGCCTTTAAAAATTTCCCTTTTAATACCTCAAATCTGGCTATTATAGAACCTTTTGATGCTTAGCTCTCTAAAATAGCCTAAAGGAACTGCTCTTTTTAGTATTTCAAATAAGAGAAAAACTTAATGTTGGAAAGTGTTAGTCACCACAAAATTTGTTATCGGTTCTAAAGGTTCGGTCTGCTGGGCATGATCCAAAATTTTAATGCCAATAAGCATTTTCCCACTGATTTCACTAGCTTCTGGATCTGAACATTGCTAGACTACAAGTACTTTTTTTGCTGTTGCTAATCATGAAAATAGTTTTCTCACTCCTTTTTTTTTAACAAATGCCTCTGCTCAGTGTTGAACTTTTAAGGGGAAATAGATGAGGAAGTAATTGCAACACCAGAAAATGTTGTCTCAAAAATCATTTGTTCTGTGGAGTGGCATTGTACACTGTCCAAGATCCAGAATCACACTACCTTAACCTGAACCGTAGAGTTAAATGGGGAACACTGAAATCTGTATATGAACAAGAATTTCAGTTCAATACTGCTTTTATTTCTTTTTAGTATAAATTTATGCAGAATATTAAAACTAAATTCAATTAAACCAAAACAATGATGTTCACACAAAAAGATCACACTTATTTAATTAAACTGGTTAACCAGATCAGGTTTTCTTGACTATGTTAGTTAAACAAAAGTAATAGGAAGAAGGAAGAAAAATTTCAGTCTTGTTCACCAGTGTCTCCAACTTACGAAATTTTTAAATGATCAGTGCAATTTTTTTGCAGTCCAGAAGATTTCAAGATATTTTGAAAGTAATACTTTTAAGCCACAGTAACTTGCCACTGGCAAGCTGTATTCTGTTGGAAAAGGGCTATGAAACTTTGCTGGCCTGAATGTCTTCACTCTTTCCCTGCCAAATAGATGTAAATGTTGACACAAAAGCATGAAACGCATCCAAATACTGTGTTGCCAAGCACAAAGATATTAATTCTCAAACTCCAAACCCTATCTCTTCTTAGCTACTGTTACACTTGACAGGGCCACGTAGGCAAGATTTGTGCTTGTCGTATAACATAAATTACCAGGAAAGAAAAATAACAAAGTTGATTTTGCCCCCCCGAGAACTGCTCATCAGCTGATTTTTACCTGCTCATCTTTTTTTTTTAGCAGGGAACAGAATATTGCATTTACAAGTCATGATCTACCTACGTCAGTTCTCTTAAATGTAAAAATATCATGTTTCTTCCAAGATATCTCTAATTGCAAATAGTGGGAAGGCAGAAAAGTATTCCAGGGAAATCAGTATGTGCTTACTCCTCTCCCATATACCCAGGGCATTTGTTTTGTCTCTAATGTCAGCCACAGGATGCCAGGCTGGGTGGACTTTTGTGCTTTTCTTATAGTACTTATGTCTTTTATTATATAGAGTATATCCACTTGCCATTATGTTTTTACTGAGGTGCATTCTGCTAGTGGACAATTTCCTTACCTAGAGGATACAGCAAAGTTAACAACAGTCATTTTGAAGTTGCTTTGGGTTTTAAAAATATAATTAATGCAAGTATTTCATGGGTTGGAGCATCTGGCATTCTGCGTGTATTTTGTATATTATAGTCTTTCTCAAACTTGACTGCAATCTTCATGTTGAAGTCAAAGTAAAGCTTCCAGTCAGTCAGGTCAAACGTATTTATGCATATTTCAATTTTCCAGTGTGTAAGGACTATCTTAATTAAAAATCACACACATAAAAAATAGAAAAAAGATAATTTATAGTATTATGGACAATTTTTCGGAACTGTTAGACTGAATAGTGACTGAATGATTTGGAAATTTAATTTTATGATTTTTTTCCTATGCAGCTTTCAAGCAAGTACCTTGGCCAAGATTTTTCAGTGGTTTTGATGGAAAAAATTCAAGTAACATGTAAAAGCAAATTACGTTCATTACAATTTCTTACACTCATTGTCATTTCACCTCAGGTATCCAAGCTCCAGAGGACTTAAAGTTTCATTTTATGTAAAAGTTTTCTAATAGGACCATATACACTCCCTCTCTTCACAATCTCAGATGCATAAATTCTGAGTTTTAAGTGCATTCTGAACTTGATCAAATGAATAGCCTTGCTGTGTCATACCAGGGTAACTGAAAACAGGACTTAGACAAGCATCAGCCCCGAATCTGCATTAACAAGGTAACATCAGAATACGTTCATCATCATCATCAGATATTCATCAATAATATGATATTCATACAAAGTAAGAGACCAAAGAAGAAGGTTTTTTTATTTGTTTTGGTTTGGGGGTTTCTCTGTGTGTTTTTTTCCCCAGATAACAACAATATCAGATACCAATCCTAGCATAGCAGAGTTGAGTAAAATAGAAAAAAATACACCTGCAACAAGAAATAAAAATACGTTAATAAAAAATGTATACGAGCTGAGAACAAACCAGACTGGTCCACCCTATATGAATGAATATAACGTCCTTCTTTTTTATACACAGTTAAATACAGTAACCAAAAAATACCAAACAAAAATCCATTTCTATGCTTGTGTCAATATGATGGTGGTATAGTAAACTAATTTGCTAATTTGAATCCCAGCTGGAGACTTCCACTTAGTGCCTGGAGGAATAAATGTTTTATTGAAATGATCGAGATACATACTAGTGACAGCAAAAGACTCCTAGGACTTTATTACTCCCCCATCTCATGAAGGTTGCGAGTTAAGCTTTTTTCATTGTCACTTTACAACTGAGAATTAAAAAAAAACCAACTAGGTGATTGTCTGAAACCCCAGCCACCTTGAAAATTAAGTATTTTATTGATTGTTGCAAGAGCTCTCTAGGTGGGAATTCAGACAGCCCTAGAGATTCCACTGGGAGTCTCCTGCTGTCAAGTCCAATTTATTTGCTTAAGTCTATTGATTAATGTTGTGGGTGGAGTGTCACAGAGATTCTTGCTGCAGGATCGATCAAATTGTACGTGAATAAAGCGTGTAAATAGTCAATAGAAAATGTTCCTACAGATGCAGAAATGGTCACGTAGGACCATTTCTTTGGTAGGGTAGTTCGGAGAAGTTTTGTATATAGTTGAGACAATAACAATTTATTACACATGTGCTGAAGTGATCACGTACCACCACAGGCCAGCTAGACTATACGAAATAAGCAGAACAGCAAATCAGTGAGTCTCTCTCTACCCATCTGAAGACGCTGTTATGAGAACCATTGGAACAGTGATTCCTCTTGCCACCAGACAGCCACAATCCCCTATGCCCTGTGCATGACCCTGTGTCTCAATCCAAATACATTAATTTCTACACAAAGAATTCTGTCTCTGAGTTTCTGTGTGAGACAAGCACACAGGTGATGGAACTTGATGACAAGAAATAGAGATTTTTCATAGTAAGTGAGTAGTAAAGAAAAGCAGCGCTCTGAGTACTCTTCAGAATGTCGAGACTGAGATTCACAAGAACAGTCCAGCACTAGATCAGGCTTCCCAGAGAGGTTGCACAGTCTCCTTCCATGAAATTTTTTTAAGATGCAGCTGGATAAAGCCCTGAGCAGCCTGGTTTGTCTTTCCTTTGAGCAGGAGGTTGGACCAGGGACCTGATGTCTTCCCATCTGAATTTTCATATGGTCCTGTGGTAAGAATATGGCAGAAACACAAGGTGAGGTTTACATTGGTATCAGAGGTGAAAGCTCCACACGGAAGTAAAATGGAGACTCCTCAGAATAAAGCGCTCTTAATTCTGTTGCTCAGTGACAGTATGCAGAAGGGAAAGAGCAGCGGACAATGATTGAACCCTCTGGGACACCTATAGACACCTTGATGACCAACAAAAGGCCAAAACCTAAAAGTTGAAAGAGAGCAACCGTTCCAAAATATGAGAAGACAGGACAGTTCTCAGCAAGCAGTGGTGGAGATAGAACACTTGCTTTTTAGGAAGCAGTTATCAGACAATTTGATATGAGCTTGTTTATTAGCGAGCTGTAGGCAGATGTCTTTGAAAATGGTTTCTGACTCCAGAAGGAAATACAGTGGCTGTAAATGATGCATATAAAGCATTTAAAAATTAAAAGGAGAAAAGGGAGTAAGTTTTTTGGAGAGGCAAGAATGTGGGAGAGGCTCAGGTCACTTGGAAAGGAAGATTATATATAGATGGAAAGGAGTAAGAGAGGGATAAAGAGAATAAATGAGGGAAGGAGGGAAGAAAAACAGGAAACATTTTACTGTGCCCCTCACCAGATTGTCTAGGCATCTAGTCAAGGTTATTTCACAGGAGTAGGAGTCTAATATTTTTGTAGAACATCAGAAAAGTCCTTTGACTTTGTAGACTTTTCATTTGAATTAAGAAAGCCGATTATATTTAGTTATTGACTTAAAATACAAAAGACTTCCCAACAGTGCCTGGGATAAATTTCAAGTCTGTTTTATAGCCTTAGCTGTACTAAAGCCAAAAGAGGATATTAGAAAAGAGCTAATTATAATTATTACTCTGAGAGACAATGATAATATCAAAGGCATTTCAATGTTCATCCATTTCGGAAGACCTCATAAGGTTCAGGAAAAAGTCCGATGCAGTTCATAATGGGAAATCTTCTAAAAAGTACCAAAAGTGGTTTTGGAGCCTGAGTGACTTAGGTCCCCTGTATACCCAGAGGAAGAACTGGCTGAAAGGAAAGATGGGTCATCCTTATAGAGCACAGATGGGTGCATTAGGAACTTGGGAATAAATGTTTGCTATTATTTTACAGAGTATTGATATTTGTTCTACCCATCACTTGTTTCTGTGAACAATAATTTAGATAGACACAGAACTGTTTTATGCTAGACCACAGTAATTTATTCTTGTAAGGAATACTGCGCAAACCTCAACAAAACAGAGGCTGTGACACAATTCAGTGATCTGCAAGGAGCAAATGCATCAGACTCATGATTCAGGAGGTCTAGGGTACCAGATTTAGTCGCTGAGCAGTGTGGCCCAAGATACACTGATTTGCTTGTGCTCCCCTTTCTCCTTCCAAACTTCTCCATAGACATCTTCAAAGTTTCCACCTCCTTCAGTGGGGAAGGAGAAGGAAGGATGGTGGTGGCAGATTTGGTGGAAATATGCAAAAAAAGCTTTCTCCTTCTGTCAAATCCCCTGCTCTATTTGCAGCCAAACCTTTCCTCAATGTTTTTCATTTTCCCCTGAGGAAAAGGAAGGAGGGATGTTGGGGCGTCTGCACTTTTGGGAACCTGGTAAACTAGAGACTTATTATCTCAGAGTACACATCCATGAGTCACTAAGATGTGCATTCCACTTTAGTGTATCTAGACTGACATGGGAAATAGAATATTTTCTGCTCAAGACCACCTGTGCAATAAATTCCTAGAGATCAGTGTGTGCTCCGGACAAGTTTAAAAGCTTTCAGTAAAGGTTTTTTTTTGTTGTTTCCTCCCCCCACCCCCCGAAGAGATGCTCATAACAGCAACATTGCCTAGAATTGCACTGATCTGCTCTGGGCAGATGGAGGATGCAAGAGGAATCTAAGAACTAACATAACAGTTTGTCCCATGTGTTTATTAATGTGAAATGCTTGAATGCAATGGAGATAGGAACAACATTAAATCATCAGAATCTGAAATCAGACAAACAGGTAACACACAGGGAGGCTTGAGTCAAATCTTATTTGCATCATTTTTTTTTAGCAAGGAATTATTTTCAGCTTCAGTGGATTATTTTTTTTCTGATGTACAGAATGAAAATTTTAAAAAGTGAGCATTAGCCATTTCTTCTCGATTATTAATTCTGGATTTATTTCAGCATTTCAGTCAAATACATCTGAGATTTTTTGGAGCAAAAGTCACAAATTCTCTAAGTGTTTTTTTCTGTGTATAAAGCATTTTTAACTGTTCCCCACAAGCTATTTTCCACCTTGAAGGGGCACTGATCAAAGTAATGGAATTGACACCAAAGGAAGCGTTACTGTGGATAGTTCCATTAAGTGGTTTGCATATATTACCTGCATAGAAATTGTGGGGGTTTTTTAAATATTGAGGGTTGAAAAATATCCTGCTGTAAGTAGCCTTTACTGCATATTAAAATTCTTCTCCGGTGCTTCCTAATGCAAAGGAAAACATTTTTCTCTAGTAGCCACATAGTAACTAGCAAGAAAGTATGTGGGATACAGGTTAGCTTCAGAACAGATTATGCTGAGTCTGACAGAAGACAGACTTAGACTCATGGTTCTGTCAGTCTAATTTTGGACATCTTTTAATGAATATTATGATTATGACTAGCTTTCTAGAGACATTACCAGACAAATAAAGATACTGAAATTGTATATTAAGTTCTCATGAGAGATCTTGCACAGTTTTTCTGCTTGTGTGTGTTTCGGTAATCCAAGCCTGTTAAGAGTACCAGGAACTCAAACATTCATATTTCTGCTTTTCATTTGACTTTTCCAGGTGGGTTACATCCAAAGTAGACATGTGGAATTTTAAAAATATCACATGCCAAACATTATTCAAAAGGACTGTAATGGACTGGTGGCATGCATGGGTACATGTGTATGCACGCTTGCTTGTGCATGTTGCTGTGTGTGCATACCATTGCCATCTACTGGGTGTCATCAAAACTGCCCGCATTTGTACCAATGATCAAGTAAATAATCACTTTCCTTTAGCATGAAAGGAAAGAAGTTGAGGTCCTAAATTCTTCCGGTGTGAAGCAACTATCCGAGATGTATAACTGTCTTCTGTCCCAGAAGGTTTAAGAGTCTGGAATATACTTGAGACAGAAAAGTTGTCCTACAACTTGTTGAGGAAATTTGGTCAGACCTGTCGAGCAAGATGTTATTTATGAGTTTCAAGTAGGTGAACCAAATTCAGTTTCTGTGTGCAAAATTTGTTGCAAACCAAGCTGTGCAAGGTTAGCGCAATCTTGCATAAAATAGCTTCCTTTTCTAGTCCTAAAATAAACCATTCCTTTCTGCAAATACAACAGCATTACTTGTTTGATGGACAAGATACTCAGCTTCCCTGAATCTTTACGTCTCTGTGGAGTTTAACAAAATGCAACCATGTATAAAAGCTGAGAATCTGTTCCGTGAAGTGCAGTCTGGCAGAAATCTGTACTTGTATCTTCTTATCTTCTTAGCACAGCCTGAATGAGGGAAATTAAAAAACTCATGAAATGAGTCTTACTCTTGGTGGTGACCAGATTGGTTGGGAATGCTGTTTGAGTTTTATGAGTTTTTATAGTTTTATAGATCACTTAAGACATATCAGTTCAGCTGGATGGAGTTGTCACTCAGCTCCCAGCATAAAGCACAAGTTACTTCCCAAACTCCCTATCTTGCTTTCAATTACTTTTATTTTTAATTAGATCAAAAAAGGTCCTAAGAAGGGACTTCAGACTTGGCCTTCATTGTTTTGAGAGGTGATGCCATTATCTCTGCAATGTGAAGAGTGAATCAAAAGCGTTTCTCTGTTTCCCTCTGTGGGGCTGTTGCTGGTTAAGAGCACACTTTTGGTTTACCATTTGAGGTGAAGAACGTTGTTCTTTTAATGTATATGTGTTCAGTTCTGTGATAAATGTCACATAAGATTTTATTGTTTACTAGTTAGTGACCTGATGTGTGTTTCTTTTTAAGTCCTTTAAGCTTCATGACCATTATTTTTTATTTAGACACATTTTCCCTTGTCCCTTTGTTTCACCTGCTTTCAACAGACTGCTATCATTATCCTTAAATGGATGTCAGATGTGCTCCTCTATACAGGAAAAGTGCTTTTAATCTTCTTTGCACATTGCAACCTCTAGCTCTTTCTTATCCATCCTTCAAAGACAACAGTACCGAATGACTACAAGGCTCATGTCTCTTTTAAGGGCACTGATGGTCTCTGTAGCCTGTTAGGATGCTTTTTCATGCTTGTATCATCCCTTGCAGCTAAAAAATCGACAAATTGACAAGATAAGAATTTATAAGGACTGTGGTGCTCTAACAGGTCCTTTATCTCTTATATTCTATAATCCCTGTGGAGTTTCAGAAACGGTTGGGCTGTGATGAAGCACGCCTAGGCAAAAACTGAATAACCAAATGTTCTGAGTCCTGTTCTAACATCCACTCAGTAAAACTGTGTTTCTTTTCATCCATATAAAATGAACAAATTTTGACTGAAAGCTGGTTGATATTCTTTTGATCTAGATAGCTCCACAAATATCACTGAATTTGAAGGGTTCTGACCTTTGAGTCCACTTCACAAGCAGTTACTAAGCCAGGAGGTGCAAATGTGTCCAGAAACCCAGTAAGTGTTAAAGGATGTGACCCATAAGAAGCATTGTGTTCTCTTTCAGTGTTACAATGCCTTATGCATTCAGACCAAGCAATGGGGTTAAATACAGGATTATTATCGGATTAATCTTTGTCATGGTTTAACTCCAGTAGGCAGCTCAGCCGCACGCAGCCACTTGCTCACTCCCCCCACAGTGGGATGAGGGAGAGAATCGAAGGGCAACACTTAGAAAACTTGTGGGTTGAAACAGACGGTTTAATAAATAAAGCAAAAGCTGCTTGTGCAAGCAAGGTGAAATAAAGAACACATTCACTGCTTCCCATCAGCAGGCAGTTGTTCAGCCATCTCCAGGAAAGCAGGGCTCCATCACGCTAAATGTTTTCTTGGGAAGACAAATATTGTAACTCTGAATGCCTCCCTGCTTTCTTCCTCTTTCCCCGGCTTTTATTGCTGAGAAAACCATCATACGGTATGGAAAACCCTCTAGTCTGTTGGAGTCAGCTGTCCTGTGTTCCCTCCCAAACTATTGCACACCTCAGCCTACCCACTGGTGGAGCAGTGTGAGAAGTAGAAAAAGCTTTAATGCTGTGTAAGCGCTGCTCAGCAAAAGCCGGAACACTAGTGTGTTATCTACACTGTCTTCATTACAGATCCAAAACATAGCACCATACAACCTGCTATGAAGAAATTTGACTATATTCTAGCCAAAACCAGTGCATCCCAGAGTCACTCAGGGATCCCCTGGTACTTGAGTGCATTCAGACCAGCAAGGACTTCCAAATGCATTCACTGGTCAGGTGCCTGCTAGATCTGTGTTGGCATGTGGTGTCTTGCTACTGGAAATCAAAGCGAGAAGGGATGCTTAGGTGCTGCTGTGTGCCAGGCCACTTCTCCATCTGCTTTCATAGCTGAGAAGGTGAGGTGAATTCTGTCATTGGAAGAGCCTGTATCTGTCGTCATTTGCCAGAATGTGGCAAATTGGCAAATCAAATGCCAGTGTCTTTTCTTTGCTGGAGGTGATAGAGGAACCACTGCAGATTTGCAGTAGCATTGATCAGGTGAAGTAACTTTACCCAGACAGGGCTGGAGCACTTCCTCTGTTTCTGCGTTTAACTTGGTCTCATTTTGGTAGGAGGCATAACTGGTTTATATCATCTCATTACCAGCTTTGCTTCTTCACCTGCTAACGGATCCATTTCCCACTGGAAATGTGTTCTTTATTCTTGTTGCCATACTCTAAAACTGGTTCTATCAAAACTTTCTAGGAAACACTTCTTTAGGGACCAGAGGCCAACTGGCCTTGGATTTCCCCTAAGGCACAGGTGATATGACAAATTCTGGTGCCTACTAAGATTTCTTCAAAACCATGGCACAATTAGATGACCACTGAATTTGGCCTGGAAACTATGGCACAAGTTGTTCTTTGTCATAGTGTCAAGAAGTCAGGAAGACCATAACTGCGTTAGTATAGGAAATACTCACAAACAGAACAGCAAATAGACAGCATAATAAAAGCATGATCCAACCTCATGCAGCTGGGAGCCACAACTGGCCCAGGGTTCACCATCAAGACTATCCTGAAGAAGTCAAACTGCAGAAAGAAGCAATATTCCTGCATTCTTTCCTCTGATTTCATAATGTTTCCAGCCACGTTGCTCATTGCCTGTGATTTCTACATTTCCCCCATGCTTCAAAACTCTGACCTTTCCTTTGCAGAAATCCATTTTTAAAATTCAATATCTGGTCTTACAATCATAGTAAATGAACTTTTCAGCTTGTTTTTACTGTAAAAATACAATCTGCATTCACAAGAGATGACTTAGTAGTCTTAACCCAAGCTCTCAAAGGCATAAGTTAGTGTGGAAAACTAGAAATTCTTTAATTCATAGAATCATAGAATTCTTTCAGTCTGGAATTCTGCTCAACCTATGTTTTTCTGACTGGTTTTCCCTAGTTGTTAAATTGATAAGACAATTATGTTATGATTTTATAAATAATGTGTGCTGAGAAAGAGATGCAATTCAGGAGGAAAATGGAAGCCCAAGGATTCATTAGAAGCTTCTTGGAAAAATGTTGAATTGTAAACCTGGGAGGAGAAACATGTTTTCTGAAACAGGTTTGGCTGTTCAAAAGGACTAGATTAGATTTGGCATTCCTGGAGATTTAAAAGATCACAGGCCTGCTGAGGTCTGCACTTCCATTTTCATCTCACTTTCTCTGTGGCTTGGTTTACAAGAATACATCACATTCACAAACATGATTCTTGGTTCTCTCTCCACAAACATTTTGAGTATCTTTTTCAGATATGATTTTTTTCTGTGTCCCTAATAATAAATGTGAGGGTTTTTTTGAGCCTGAGAGTGAACTTCAATATCGGGTGTTTTCCGTACTGCTCAGTAAGCAGTGAGACCTACACAAGTATCAGTGTCCTCCAAAATGGCACTATGATTACTTTTTTTATTTTCTGTTAGGTGCTGGAGAACACATCATTATCCTCCTATAGTGGTACCTTGCTGCATTTATTCTTATGGTTCCCATTGTTCCTATAACAAGCTGCATTTTAACTTGGTGAAGAAAAGGAAGAAAGAAAACAGAAGATAATGGAAGAAGCTAAAAGAAGTTCAGCAGGTTATACTATCTGTCCATTGTGAAGGACAGCCTGAGACTATTTTATCTTGAAGTTGGCTTGGAGGCAGAATATGACTGAAAAATTTATTTCACTTCAGAATTAAAATTCTGTCTCTAAAGAAGTGCATGATAATTTTTCCTTGGGATCAGTCTTCATCCCAGTTCTTAGGGAAAGCAACAAACTACATAGAGCCTGGGTTCTGTGATGTACAAGTGCCTCGGCCTTCTGATGTCCAAAGGATATGCTACAAAGGTACCACCTCCATGTATTGCAGCTGATTTCAGTGCCTATCTGGT
This sequence comes from Tringa tobata, assembly GCA_033628505.1. Lineage (NCBI taxonomy): Eukaryota > Metazoa > Chordata > Aves > Charadriiformes > Scolopacidae > Tringa > Tringa tobata. The sequence goes on from JAHREE010000225.1 coordinate 1,787,100, forward strand.
GGAAATGAGGAATCTGCTTCATTGTTCTTGTGGCTTGAAATTTTTTTTCTTAGTATCCCACGTGGGGGACCATTTGTTGGTCAACTGGTCAAAAAGACCATTTGTTGCCAATTAATCAGATTTGTTCTTGGCATCTTCCCAGTGGCCAAAGAGAATAGATGATGGATCACTCTCCAATTTATAACACACTTCTGCGTACTGTAAAGCATGTCTCCTTTCTTTTCCAAGTGATTTTCAGCTTTTTTTAGTTTGTGGCTCTTAAAGATTGTCCAGTGAATATACCAGCCCTTGCATGGTACCTTGAACACTGCTTTCGGAAGGTTCTATTTTTCTTAGCTAACTCTTGACCTCTGAGAACATACCAACAAAACCTTGCACATCTGAAGACAACAAACTGTGAAGAAAATTTTTCTTGGACCCTAAATCATCAACCTCTTTATGCAGAACATTTTCCCTACCATTTTATCTGCATACAATATTTTTTTTATTGTATAAACATTTTATCTTCTGTTGCCTTCCTCTAGTCTTTCTGAAAGTTACTAATATTTTTCTTTAAAATTAGGTGACAAGCAAAATGCAGCTTCCAAGTTACACTCATCAGTGCAAAATACAACTTGATAATTATTCCTGATAAATTATTACTAAGTGTGACATGTGCTTTTGCAAACAGATATAACTGTTGACTTCGATTTTATTGTGTTCCCAGTAAAACCCCTCTGGTCCTTTTATGACATGTTGTCGTTCAGACGGGGACTTACAATTTCATATTTTTGTGTTTTCTTTCAGATGGGATACCCTTTGGAGGCGTGGATGAAGCCTATTTTTGCTTTGTTTTTTCATGACTGAGGTCATCGAGCCTTCCTAGAGTTTCTTGTGTAATGCCACCAGCAAACCCAGCATGCAGCCCTTGAAAGAGCCTTATTCAAACTGAGGGTATTAAATGAGAGAAAAAGCTCAGACATATGGTAATACAAAATGTTTCTGTCTTGAAATTCTGGGCAGTAACAACATTGTTCGAGGCTTAATTTTATGGTTTAAAAAGCCACAAAATCTCTCATGTGAGTACAGACAGGTATTACACAGTTGTTAATTTTATTTACATTTACTTAACCAAACAAAGGACAACCTTTTTGGTTTACAAGAAAAACCAATTTGAGCACATGAGAACACTGGGCATATATGGTTGCAAAATTTAAAAGATACATTTTAATTTTTTTTCTTCCTTGAAACATCTGGCTTTGGGAGACTTTTCAATCAATAAGCGTCCCTGGACCTTAAAGAGACAATCAGCAGTTTTTTAATTTACAGGTTCTTCTTTCTTACCAGGACCTAAAATTTGAAGGGAAGAAATGTGACTTCAGGGATTACTTTATTATCAAAGAACATTTTGCTGCTTAACAGTAATGATTTAGGATCAATTGAAAACTACATTTATTTTTTTTTCCTCAAAAACCAGAAAGGACAAATAACAGAAAATATATTAAAAACTGAGCTAGACAAGCTCTGTGTAAGAATATAAATTCAGTCCTAAAACAGCAGAATCAAATTAGATATTATACATTTAGCACTTCTGTAAAGATATAGGCTTTCAGATTTACAGTGCAATACAACAGTTCATAAAGACAACCCTTCATCCAATTTTGAAACCCAGAAATAAAAATTAAAATGAAATGAGCCTGAAAATGAACACTGATTACAGTATTGTTTCTATCACCCTTAATTTACAAACGTAGGGTTCTTAAGATAGGACTTATTTTGGGGGACAAACTTATCTCTTCTGTGCTATTTTTAAGTTGTATTAAAGCTATGGTTCAGGAGGACAAAGTGAGGGGTTCCTCAGTGCTCAGACCTCCTTTTTGCACACCTTAAAATACTGGATGCACTGATGTAGGGAATGTATAATGAATTAGGTCCCACTGTAATCTCTTCTTGTGGTGGTTTCATGTGCTAATAGTACATTTGCTGTGCAGTTCAAAGGTGTCAGAGCAGGTCATGGAGTCCTACAAGAAATTACCTTTCACTGAATTTCACTGAATTTTTAGAGATGGAAGGGACCATAGAGATCATGTAGACCAACTCCGCTGCTGAAGCAGGATTGCCCAGAGCATGTTAGGGCATGTTACTCAGGACTGCATCCAGGCAGGTCTTAAAAATCTCCAAAGAAGGGGACTCCACAACCTCCCTGGGCAGCCTGTTCCAGGGCTCTGTCACCCTCACCGTGAAGAAGTTTTTTCTCATATTTGAGTAGAACCTCCTATGTTCCAACTTGTTTAATCATCTTCAGTGTTAATGGTAGTGTATCTCAAGCAGCATAGAGCTAAGTCTGGGCTAAGCTGGTCAGTAATGACCCACAGTCCAGGACCAGGCAGGTGCCCTGAGCCCTGTTCCATGGCTACATCATTCATCTGCACTCACCAAGCTCGGGTGTGTGCAATACAAAGACTCTGAAAATTAAGAGTCTTTATGTGTACAGAAAAGAAGGGATTTGAGCCATATCTCATATATGTTAGATTAATATATCATTTATTGTTTCTTTTCTTAAAAGAAAAAAAAAAAAGAAAAACAAATGTCAACCCCTTCATTGTTAGGTACCAATGTTCATGCAACTGAATTGCTCCCCAAGGAGCGATGCTTCCTTTTAAATTTTCATTTGATAATGAAGAGATGAGTCTTTTGGCTTGTTAAGGAAAACTATTTTGCCATTAAAGTTTGCCTAATATTCTAAAGTGAATCAATTTTACTTCTCTGGGGGCAAAGAATCCACACAGAACATCATTGTAATATCTGTGCCAAAAATCCAAGACAAGTTGCGGATGCTTGGGTATTAATTCCTATTCCAGTGGAAGACACAACTGTCAAATGAAGAGGGAGAGTAAAAAGCTCTTCTTGATACACACGATTCCGTAGGTTTCCGGCAAATGTTCAGAAGTGGGAAGACAATGGCAAATTCCATGTCAGCATAATGTGGTAACAAGAACTGCAGTCACATCTTTAGTGGTAGTTCAGATGTCCCTTTTGAGATGCAGCACATAGTCTCATGGTTAAATTACAGATATGTATGGCCCCGTTGACTTGAGATTTTGTTTTATAAATTGCTTGAGTGGAAATCACTACTATTTTGATTTAAGAGTATCTTACGTCAACTTTGTATGTCTTGTAAATCACTAAAAAAATTGGAGTAATGCAGCATCAAACCCAGGGATTTTATTTTGCTTTTTCACTGCACCACTTCTGTGACAATTATTTGGATGAATTAAAACAGAGCTTTCCCAAAGACAATGAAATGCTCAACGTGGCTGCCTGACAAGGTCATGCATAGAGTAATAATTTGCACGATGCTGGAAGAATTGCGTGCCTTTCTAGGGCATAAACAAGCTTTGAGAATGCCAGAAATTATACAAGCAAAATAATTATAAATTGAATCAAACCAGCTTGCTTCTTTTAACCTTCCCACAGATTCAGCTAATTTATTAAACTCTGGGCATTGCAGTCAGAGCTCCAAAAAGCTTTTTTGTTCCATTTTGCTGCACTATACTGCATGAACGATCAGAGAATGTAACAGTGCCCTTGATTCAGATGTTTACAAATCACAGGCCTGTAGTATTTGACTATCTTATCAGCACATACAATGCGGAAAGGAACCTGTACACAGCCATGGTAGCACAGAGAGATGCTGCCTGAATTATATTACTTGAAGAATTAAAGGGCTGTCTTTCAAAATCCATTAGGTATTCCTTTTTTAAAAGAAGAATATCCACCTTATCAAGCCTGTTAACATAAAGTTAGAAATACTTCTGATTGTAAAGGTACATTATTATTCCTAACATGAGAAAGTAAACATAAACTAAATTTGTAACAGTTAAAGGCACTGAAAAGACTTCATCTGACCTTGGCATGTTACTGCAGCAAATATTACTTGTGGGTGGTAAAAAAATACTGTTCTATTTTCTGGTAGCATATGATCGTGAGTGAGATGCTAGGGTGGTATTTTCATGAACATGAACCTGTGGCTAGATCTGTCCTATCACTTATCCAGTGAGGTTTTGGGTGCTTTTTTTAAATTTACTTATGCATCCCTGAATTTGAAAAATCTAATTATATGGTATGTTTGTAAAATCCATGCCATGATTGTAGCTGATAATGTTATAGGTATAACCTTCACAGATATTCCTGCCCAATTTAGCTTATACATCAATCTAGTGAAATGTTGGACAAATCTGTAACGAAGGTGCTCTCTCTGAACTGGCATGGTGGATGAGACTTACTGGAATATGCTTCCATGCTACTGAAACCATGTGTGTCTTGGATAATTTGTTTCATATACAATCTGTTTGGACTGGGGTGGTAGTGACCTGACTCTACCCTGACATCTGAGATGCCGTGATGTTTGGGAGAAGGATTCACTTCAGGTTCCTATCACATTGTGAACACCTGATGTGATATATGTACAACTCTTGAAAATTTTGACTGCCTAGATCATAAAATTGTCAGAATAGTGCCTCTAACCTAGTAGATAAAACTTGGGGAATCTCTCGTAAGGCCTTGTACCAAGTAACCTTAGGTTAGGCCTGGAAGATGGGCAAGATATTGCAAATATATCCTGATAGCACAGAAGGTATGTGATGGTGCTGGATGAAGTGAAGAATTCCAGCCCTGAGCATCGAATTTATAGAGCTTTGTGCTTATTATCAATAAATGCATTTTCTTAAAAGAGTAAAGTTCCATTAAACTTACAGAAAAAATGCTCTGTGTACAAATGCAGGTCAGGGAAAGAAATTACAGTAGAGAAAGCATGATTACCTCTACTACCCAGCAGAGACAAAAGCTGAAGCATTCACCCATTAAAATAGTTCTGTGGTATAAAGGAGATTAGCTTGGAATCTCGTGTCACTAGACATATACATTCAGGAAAGCAATTTAATGTGTCCTCATTTGCTAGCCTTAGCAAATTAGACAGGGAATTTTGGCATTCACTGAGAGCAAGCAAATACTTTTCATGGCCTGATGATACTAGATTATTGATCAGTTAGACAGACTTGTCTATAAAACAGTCGTCCCAATCCTTTTGTTGAGACAGATGAATTTAACTTGAGCATGAAGAATCAAGTTAGAAATGTGACAATCTGTCATTCTGATAGTGAGTTCTTTTTAGTTCAGGTTTTGGTGGGTAAAGCCAGATATTTAGGGTGGCCAGAAAAAGAAAAACATACAGATCCTTTGCATATGAAAGGTCATCAAGCAAATATTTGTAGTATGTTCTGCTAGGGAGCACAGAGAGAGCTGTGAAACACAATGGTAGTGCTTTGCTCCAGAGCTGGCTGGGGAAGAGTGATTAAAAACCCTGTTATGAATAAGATGATGGTGCTCGATTTGAGACTTGGAAGATTTTTTAGAAGGGTGTTAGAAGTATTTCATTCATTGATTGCAAATAAATATGCACATGACCAACGTTTTTTCCTAGAAGTGTTTATGGATCTGAAAACATCAAAAATGTTACCTAAAAAAATAATAAATTAAAAATTCATATCAGAAAAATGCTATTGATAATTTGATACTATTTTTAATCTTATTATTTCGAGTGTCGTTTTTCAGAGAGAGAGGTTGGCATTAGGTAAAAATGACTTTTCACTTTAGGCTTCCTTGCCTAAAGATTGATTGATGACCTTCCCAACTAATTACTTTAAACCTTCACAAAGAAATATTTCCCTCTGCACATTACAAATATACTATACATGCACAGATTTGAATTTTTTGGACAGTCACATGTTTGACAAAACTCTACCACATTCCAGGCAGCACTTGTGTGAGCAATTACCAAGCCTGAACTGTATGCCTAAAAACCAACCTGACTTCATATGCAAATATTTTATGGAGATATTTGTCCTATCTAAAAGGCATATATAAATTTATACTATCCATTTTTATATATATATATATATTCCTGAAAGTCAGCATGAGTATGTAGGCTTGTGTGCATGCATCACTTCAATAAGCTGAACATATTGTATGGAGAACATAACTCTCCTGGTAGAGACACGGTAATTGTAATAGAGGGTATAGTAGGTCAGGATAAGATTTAACATTTTGTATGAGTCAGCTTCAGTTGCTGTTCTCCAACAGCAACCCTTCTCTCACAAAAGAGAACTTGTAACTGCTCTGTCCTATTAGCAATCCAGGAGAATCCCTGTTACCTTTTTTCTCGGAAAGTTATTGAATCTCCTGAAAGAGTGTGATTTACTCCTCTCTTGTTGCGAGCTCGTTTTTCATGGCTGCCTGGACCCCACCCATCCTCTCTGCACACCCTTGCCCAGGGGTTGAGGGGCAGAACCTCCCAAACAGGAGCAAAGGAGGCTGGGGCCCACTGGAGCAGCACCAGCCTGGGGCATTGGGCACCTCTTTGAGGACAGGGATGGGACATTGGCCCATGACTCAGCACAGCTCGTGGCCGGGCAGGACAAAATGGTGGTGGGGCTGGAGATGTGTCCTATGGCCGCCCTGGAGCAGGGACTGATGGCCCTGGGGGCCATGTGACAACACAAAATAAGTTTGTCAAGTTCTTACATGACCTGAAATAAGAAGCTTGTTTTGAGCAAGAACACTGATGGAGTAGGAGCAAAACCGGTGGGAAATAAATGCATTGCTATTTCTCCTATAAAAAAATCATATTCCCAAAATCTATCGGTCTCCCGTTACCTGATCAAGTTCTCCCTGAGCTTTCCCTGTTGCTCACCTGAAGGTGACTCTCTTAACATAAGAGTTAACATTTATTGACTTGATCTTACGATTCTTCGGCAGAAAATTCTCCTGATAAATTCAGCTACTGTTACTTTATTATTATCTACTAAAACGAGCCTCATCTGCTACTCTAGCTGCACGTTCAATTTATGCAATGACAAATACTCAAGAGGTTTTTAATATCACCTTTTAAAAACACTTCTGTCCAATTGCCACAGGTTCCCACTTCGGAAAAATTTGAGTTTTCAGTGAGCCGAACAGACTCAGGATTTCCTTGTGTGAGGACTCTCAGGACCATTAATCCAAATTAAAAACATGAATTTAAAGAAGATGAATGTTATTGAATACTTGATTGGGCACCCTTATTCAGAATTCAAGTGGTTGTACTTTGCCTTCATTTATTTCAGTCTGAAAGTGAAGTAAACTACTTACATGGGCTTAATGCCATTTAACCCACAAATGTTCAACCCAAATTTGCAATAACTTTTAGAGTGTTTGTGTGTCAACAAACTGTGTCTCACAAGTAATATTCTTCATAGATACAAAACAACTTTACTATATACAATGAAAAAAATTCTTAGTCAGATTTCTGGTGCTTCAGTCAAAAAAGAAATATACAGTTAGCTCTTGGAAACTGAATATATTTCCCGTAAGATTGATTTACTACTTGAATGCCTGAGTGAAAGAACATCTATAGCATTTTCCAAATAAAAGAAAGGAAATTCCAAATCACATATATATATATTTAGAAACTCCTGTTCCAACCCTGTCCTTCCATTCATTTTGTTTTAGCCTGATTTTGAATATCTTAAACTTTTTATTTTGTTTCACTCCCTATAGTGTCACATGAGCAGAGAGGAAGAAAAAGTACTTGCTGAATCCCTTCTATTTAAAATGAACAAGCCTCTGGGAAGCTCGTTGCAGTTGTTTACTCTTTTCAAGGGCTATTCCTATTTAAAGGATACAATAACTCAGGCATTACACATTTTCTATATAAATTTCACTCTTTTTCTCGGCATGATGCATTTCTCTGTATGGAAAACTATATAATGTTGGCCTTAGAAACTCTGTGAAATTCAGCATAGATAAATTTCATAAAATCTTAGTGGACCAAAAGTGTACATGGGGGGGTTGTTTTCTGCTGAAGCAGACAAGAAAGCTGAAATGAACTTGAAAGTGACATGGGCTCTTGGCTTCGTGAAAGAAAATGAAACGACATGTTCAGATTGTTCCCTCCTGAATTGCTGGGTGTCATGATTGGGTCAATAAGGCTCACAGCCTGAGTTTTTTACAGCAGTCATGAATTCATGATTAGGCCAGCAATGAGGTAGAGAGATTTTGAGCAAAAGGATGTTCAGTTTCAGATCCCTTCAGCCATCCACCTCTCTAGGCCCTAGAAGGAGACAGACCACTTGAATTGCATTCTGTGACCTGATATTTTAGTGAGGGGACACTTCCCCTGGTTTTATTGTGGTCATTTCTTGGTTTTATGGATAGCACATATTTAATTTCCACTTCGGAGACCAGCAACAGCAAAGTGTATTATGGAAGCAGCTCTTGCAAAACACTTCCTTTCTCTGTATTTCAGCTGGCTTTGTCAAAGAAAATATTTTATTATCTCTGTAGTTTAGGAACAAAAGGTCTTGTTAATAACCAGTTTCAGGTGGCTTCTCATAGATGGAGCTGCCTGTGCCTTATCTGTCCATAGAGCATCACGAAGACCACAGTCCTGTGCCTCAATCAACCGAGGAGCGCATATTCATGATGATGCTTGGGTTGGGCTCAGATTCATGAATAACTGAGTGTGTAGATACATTGTGGACTGAGCTCAGGACTGTAATTTGCATGCCTGTGACTGAGCTTCATTTCCCTCAGCAGAAGCTCACATAGTTGGAGTTCACTGGGGAAAGCATACAGAAAAAAAGATGGGTTTTGGCATGACCTTCAGCTGAAACTTTTGTTGGCTCATTACTCCTTGATAGTCAATATAGTCATGTGGACTATCTGACGTATAACCCAAATAGTGTAAGGGATTAACAGCCATGATTGGGGCTGAGATTTTCAGAGGTCTCACCAGCAAATAGGTGTTAGATGCTATCTGAACATCAGAGGAACCCACATGCTTAACCTGTTCAGCCACCTCAGCCAAGCATCTAAAAAAAGGTAGGGTGAGGCTAAGTTCATTTCAATTTGTTTAAGAAAAAAAAGTACTTGAGTCATAGCACTTTATAAGGTAAGTATTATTACAGCACGGGACTTGGTAATCTAAAGATGAAGTAAAACCAAGTGGTGAAGTGATGTACTACCATAATGCACTAATAATAGCAACAGGCAGGAATTAACCAGGCAGTTTCACTCCATCACTGCTCTCTATCGGCTACTCCACGGCTGTAAAGATGGAATCTCACATGTCAGCAGTTTATCAGCGTACCTTCCTTCTTATTCCTTTGCGCAGATGTTGAGGACTAAAGCAAAGCTGCTATGCACAGCCAAGAAATAGGTACCTCTGGACTAAAGGCCTGTGCTACATGAATGAATGGGGTCCAAGTGCTTCAGTGTTTCCCTTCTGCTCTTTGTAGTGGGGTTGCATACTCAGCTTGGAGAGAGCGCCAGAAGTAGAATCCCAGTTTTCTCTCTTTTTTACAATCACTGCTTCCCTCTGATAATACATGTTTGGATCTCCCATTGAGCCTTTAATTGGTATGATGGGGAGATTTTATCCTCTGCCTACTGTAGTTAGTGTTGCTTACAATAGGGAAAGAAAAGATCAAAACATCAGTGAAGAGTGTGTTGCTGTGATCAGGATTCAAAGCACAAATAATGATGTATCATAAGCCTAATTACTAGCTTTTAATTATAGCACAGAATAGATGCTCGCCCTAAATAAATGATTCCTAGAGCTTTACCTTGCTTGAAGGCTGAACTTTATGACACTGCCAAAGAAAACAATTTGCCAAAGATCAATCTGATTATGAATTGTACAGTCTATCCTGTTGTAATTACAACATCTGTGCAGACATATTATGGTGGTCAAAAACCCCATCATTTATGTTTCCAGAAGCAGAACAGAACAACCTTTGAAATCATGGAATCATAGAATGGCTTGGGTTGGAAGAAACCTTTAAAGATGATCTAGTCCAACCCCCAGCCATGGGCAGGGATATCTTCCACTAGATCAGGTTGCTCAAAGCCCTGTCCAACCTGACCCTGAACACTTCCAGGTACTGGGCATCCACAACTTCTTGGGGCAATCTGTTCTGATATCTCACCACCCTCATTGTAAAAAATGTCTTCCTTATATCCAATCTAAACCAACCTTCTTTCAGTTTAAAACTGCTACTCCTTGTCCTGTCACTAAAGGCCTTGGTAAAATGTCTCTCCATCTTTCTTATGAGCCCCCTTTATATAGTTAAAGGCTGCAATAAGGTCTCCCCAAAGCTTTCCCTTCTCCAGGCTGAATGCCCCCAGCCCTCTCAGAGAGGTGTTCCAGTCCTCTGATAATTTTTGTGGCCCTCCTCTCAACCTCCTCCAACAGCTCCATATCTTTCTGGTAATGGGGACTCCAGAACTGGACACAGTGCTACAGGTGGGGTCTCACCAGAGCAGGCTAGAAGGGCAGAATCACCTCCCTCGACCTGCTGGCCACACTTCTTTTTATGCAGCCCAGGATATGGTTGGCTTTCTGGGCTGCGAGCACACATTACTGGTTTGTATCCAATTTTTCATCCACCAGTATTCCCAAGTCCTTCTCCACAGGGCTGAACTATCCATTCACTCCCCAGTCTGTATTGATATTGGGGATTGCCCTGACCCAGGTGCAGGAACTTGCACTGGTTGAACTTCATGAGGTTCACATGGGCCCACTCCTCAAGCCTGCCAAAGTCCATCTGGATAGCATTCCTTTCCTGAAGCAAATCAGCTGCACCACTCAGCTTTGTATCATCTGAAAACTTGGTAAAGGTGCACTCAATTCCACTGTTTATCTCATAGATGAAGTTATTAAAATGTTTGGTCCTGGTACAGACCCTCGAGGTACAGACACCACTCATTATTGGTTTTCACTTGGACATTGACCCATTGACTGTAACTCTGTGTGCGGTCATCCAGTCAATTCTTTATTCATCTAACACTCTGTCTGTGAAACTCACATCTCTCCAATTTAGCAGCAAGAATGTTGTGATGGACTATATCAAAGCTCTTAGACTGGTCCAGGTAGAAAACATCATAGCTCTTCCCTTGTCCACTGATACAGTCACTCCATTGTAGAAGGCTACTTGAAATGCTGATATTTTTTTACCTCTTCGGTCATTCCACTCCTAACTAGCAATAAAGGAAAGTAGAGGGTATTCCCTTCAGGGGATCCTCTTTTACAACTCAGAGAAGCAAGAGAGGTGGTGAGTTGGCAGAGGGTTACACTGATTTTCCTGACCCAGTTCCTCTCTATAGCCAATAGGAGTTGAGTGCATTAGTATATTTCGAAAATATTAGAAAAGTATTAGAGAAAAGCTACAGCTGAAAGTTACTTCTGTCTGAGGGAAGTTCATTAATCTGTAGGAGAACAGTTCCAACTGACTTTCTAGAGCTTCATTTCTTTTGCCCATCAGAACACTTCCTCGGGAAATCAGTGTGAAAGGGAGTATTCTGCTGTATCTGTGTATAAAGCCTTACCATTATGACCACAGAGTAGAAGCTATGATTTTTAAAACACCAGTATTCCAGTAAAAGAGTTAGTGTAGACTAACTTACACCACCATGAGGTGTTTTTTAGCAGTAACTTTTCATCAAATGAGAAAAGACTATACTTTTGTTTTGGTGTAACTATCTATTCTAGAAGCCAGTTTTACCATTTTAAATATAAGAAAATAGTGCAAACCCCCCAAATATTATTAATCAGACTTATAACAGAAGTGAAGGCAGAAATTCCTCTGAACATGTCTTCTTAGATGTGCAACTTTCCGCCTGGTGGATCTGGACAGTTATAAACTCCATCACTTGTGTTATGAGTTGTCTGGACCCGAGCGGTATCCCAAGGTAGCTTTCCCTGTTACCATGACTAAATGCCTCCAAGATCAGAGCTGATTTGCATCTAGCCATGAGCAAAGCTCTCCCTGTACGAGCCCCGTGCAAACATCCCACCATCATTCATTAAAGTGTATCCGCAGCCCAGTGCTGAAGTATCATCACCTCTCCATCTCCGCTTAACAGACTGGTTTTGATCATGGTCACACAGGGATTTTACAGCAGAAGCATGCCCTTAGCCCATCCTTCCTCCAGGAGGTTCTCACACTACGATAAAACACAGCTGTGCTGTTTTGCAAGGCTGTGTGGGAAAATCCACCTGTGCTGGATACATCCTGAGTATTCACAGACTATCCCATAGCAGCAGGCTGCCAGCCTAAATAAGTTCAAGAAATATTACAGAGATTTCACCTAAAAACATTACAAGAAATCCATGCGGTTTGCGTAAGTGCTAATGACAGTCATTCCAGTTCTGGTGACAGAGCTCTTTGTGTGTGACAGGGAAAAATTGGCTAAAGATGTGTGACAGCTGCTTGCGAACTCATTCAAACTGACGGAGCTCTTGAAGTAACTGCCTGCATACACAGTGGTGAAGAGATTCACTGCAAAAGCAATCACTTTTAATTGTAAGAATTTCAGTGGCTCATGATTTTGTTTTGCACTGAGTCAGATTTTTTTTAAATCGAGGGCACATTACAGTTTAGACGTTAAAGGTTTTTCAGGTCTACCCCAGTTTTTCAGCCAAAACATTTTCTGGCAAAATTCTTTCTCCAGTTGCAATATTCTTGTAAAATGAAAGCAATATATATATACAAACTGTAAATGGTTTTATCTTTCTGACTTAGTCTTTATACTCAGTCCATCTGCCTAAGCTTTGATACTGGCATTTTTACATATATCTAAGGTGGCCAGATGCACGTCATGGAATTTATTGGAAATTTGATGCCTAAGAGTATTTTTACATTGCTTTCCCTTTACAACAAATTTTCCATTTGCTCTCTCCAAGTCAGAGCAGAATGTTGTTGCCTCATTATGTCGTTCAGCAACGTCTGCCTGCTCTACCCAAGATACCAGGCTGATTTTGCTGTTTGAACTCCATGTTCCCACAGTATGTGACCTACTTGAGTTTGCTAGAGTCCATCTACAAGGTGAATCGTTGTATCTTTAACTGCAGTACTGGTAAGACATTTCAAAAACTTGAATGTGGGTTTAATTATTGCTAATCGACTGTGAAGTCCTCTTGATGAAGTTCAGGAGCTTTGAACTTGTAATCTCTGGAACAAAACCATGAAATAATATTGCTTTGGGCTCTTATCATTCAGGTTAGTGTAGAGTTGAGTTATCTATAAATCAGGTAGAGAGAGAGGTACTCTGCATTCGTTTTAGTGATTAATCACAGCAAACGTGACAGTGATTTTAGGGAAAACACAGATATTCACATACAAACTAACAGGTGGAGAAAGTCCTGGTGACAGTAGAGACTAGTAATCTACTGTGCTAATCAATACATAAAAGACCATAATTAGCAATAAAATGGAACAAGTAAAATGCAATGGTGAAATGTAGGAGATGGATCATAGAAGTATTAGTGATTTTTCAAGATGCTGGAGAAAATCCACCTAAAATATTACAGATTTTTGGGGTTATTTTTTAAAAAAATTGAATCAAAAATCAGATCAGAAACATAACAGCTAAGGAGATGATCAATAGAGTGGAGAACTTTTTTATAAAAAGTTACTAAGAAAGCTTTGCTTGTATAGTCTGTCAGATGAAGTCTCAGAGAGGATATCACTGCTCTATAAAGATCCTTGGTGGGTAAGCATCAGGAAGGGAAAAACTATTTATGGTATTTATAATGCTGACACAAGAATATATCCATATAAACTAGCTATGAATGCAATTAGGCTGGATATGAGGAGATTTTTAACCATGAGAGAAACAAAAGTAGGGAACACACTTCCAATTAGAAGAGTAAGGGTATAAAACCTAATTGACTTTAAGATAGAGCCATATTGGTTTATGAAAAGAATAATACAATATGTGTTATTAATGACTAGACTTCAGGAGCCAGTCATGTGTTTCCTTATTGTTATGCATAGACATATGTGTAATTTACAAACTGCGTAGAGCACTAATGTTTCCTTCAGCATTTTAAAAATTTAAAACTCATTATCCACACGTAATTTTAATTCATTACTACAATGCCTGTACAGTACCTTTCAAACTGAGTAGGATTCATTTTGACACAGTAAAAGTGATTAGTCATCAAAATAGTTTTATGAAATAACTAACCAAATGGGATGATGTGACTAGCACATTATCACCTCCCATTTAAAAGTCAAACCTCACCTGTCACAACAGAGGAAACTGCAAAACATAGAGACAAGAAAATCTGAGCTATAGAAATCATTATTTGATCAATGTTGTGGTGAAAGACTAGATACTCACGTTCAATTTACATGTAACACCCCTTCCCCTCCACTAAAAATATTTTGGAATCTAAAAAAAAGCAATCCCTTGTAGAATTAATGATAACTTTCTGAATATAAAGCAGAACAACTAAATCAATACTGCAATATTTTTTCCTGAAATCTGTGCTACTTAGGTAGATAGTTGAGGAGGCAGGAAGGTTGAAACCACATATAGGAAACGACCTGACATGTTTTTATATCAATAAGGTGTTATGTTTTCAGCTGGGATAGAGTTGATTTTCTTGCTAGCAGCTGGTATAGTGCTGCGTTTTGGATTTGGGATGAGAATAATGTTGATAGTGCACTAATGTTTTTGGTTGTTGCTAAGCAGCAGGTTCTACCCTTCACACCACCCCACCAGTGAGTGGGCTGAGAGTGCACAAAAAGCTGGGAGGAGACACAGCTGGGACAGCCGACCCCAACTGACCAAAGGGATATTCTGTGCCATATTACGTCATGCTCAGTATATAAAGCTGGGGGAAGAAGAAGGTAGCGGTGGGAGTTCTGAGTTACGATATTTGTCTTCCCAAGTAACTGTTAACGCGTGCTGGAGCCCTGCTTTCCTGGGGATGGCTGAACACCTGCCTGCTGGTGGGAAGTGGTGAATGAATTCCTTATTTTCTTTGCATGTGTGTGTGGCTTTTGCTTTGCTAATTAAACTGTCTTTATCTCAACCCACGAGCTTTCTCACTTTTACTCTTCTGATTCTCTCCCCCATCCTTCCAGAAGAGAATGAGCGAGTGGCTGTGTGGTACTTAGTTGTTGGGTGGGATTAAACCATTCCCCATGCTACATGCATTTGCATAAAGGCATTTAAGTTGGGGCTGCAATGAAGCTGACTTACTGGCTAGAGCGGCTGGTATTCCTTTGTGCTGCAGTTATTATTGGAATTTATTTGGATTTCATGCTTAACTGTATAGTTCAGAAAATTACATAGATCTGCAGTTACTTTGATTTAAATTGTAATAAAAATATCAATACGAACCCTCTATGGACTTTAATTTAATAGACCTGTAATTACAGTTGCTGTTTGCAAACACTCAAACAAACAAAAAAACCCAGATATAAATAAAGACATCAGTCATTCAGCCAATAAGGAAAAGCAACAGAAGAAACTCTACCTCGCCTCTACCTCTAACCGAAACTGCAAGCTTTCCCCCAGACCTGCCAGATCAATAGCTTCTGCATGCATGAGAAGATCTCGTAGCAGCTTTGTGAGATCTGTTCCACGCTTTGTGGGAAATGCCCTTCTGATGATCCCCTTTCCCTTAAAATAAAAGGCAATTAGCTTGAGTCACTCAGCTAATCTCAGCTCTGCAAGTACATTCAAAGGAAATGAAGTGTTTTTCAAACAGGTGTTTTCTATGCTATCAAGAAATGCAGGGCTCACATCTCCACACCTTGGAAACAGCTGGAAGACCATGAGACTGCTAGCACATGCTTTGTAGGCAAAGGCATGCTGGACTGTCTTTGAAAGCTCTGATGCAGTTTTTCCAGCACCATGGTATTGTGGTAGAGCCTCAGGTAATGCTTGGGTTTGGTATTCTAATTTACAGGTGTCCGTGGCTGAGATAAAGATAGCAAGATCACATCTAAAAGAAACCAATACTTGCTGGTTACCTTTGTCAAAATAGCACAATGGGTTCTGTACCCAGGTCAATGAACATCATATGCCAAGAGACAGTGTCTAAAATCATCCTTTGTATGCATCCTCCTGTGTTTAAGAAGGACCACAAACTCTATGTCAAAGAGGCTGAGATTGCATCACCGTTTTCTTTGCTTCTCCCAATACACTCAGGTAAGTTTCAGCCAGTTCTTTAATTTTTGCCCATTTCTTGCACAGACATTGGCTGAGGCCTGACCCACATCAATGAAATGTGATGGAACATACAATTTTATTGAAGGTAGACTTTATAGCGGATGCTACATCCTAGGCCTGCTGCTTGGGCCCCATAGTCATGAGGAGTAAAGGAGCAACTGAGGTACCCTGCCTTTGCTTCTCCTTGGTTGGTGAGACTATTGTTTGAAACTTCAGTTTATTTGCAAGCCTGTGGAGACCAAGAGTGATCAACACAGAAACTATGGTTTCAAAAGGCTTTAGTTCTTTGTATTAATTATCTCATTTCCTCATTATTAACCATTTCTCAATTTCCGTTTTTCCCCATAAATTATCTGATAAAACTGAAGGAGTGCTGGTAACAACCTCCATTGTGTGAAATCCTAAAAGAACAACACATTATACTTTAATTATTGTCTTAGCTGAGGATTCAGCAGGACTGGCTTCCATTAATAGAATTTGTACATGACGTCGTCTCACGTAGTCTGAATGTGTTTTTGCTTTTAATCAAAATAGACTTGTGATCAGTTCTAATTTATTGATGAAATTTAGCCTCAAAAAGCACTGTAGAGACAGATACAATAAAGTAAAGCTGATTTTAAAGATGATTTAATCAAGATGGTTCCAATCGTAAGACTGTGTTAGCTTTACACAGTTGAAAGATTTACTGATTGCATTAAAATTGCTTTAGACGTGTAGTGTCAGTTCAGACACAGTCACAAATAAACCAGTTTTCTCCATCAGAAAACACATTTCATTAAATTTTCAGGATATCATTCATTATACATACCCTTTGGTGTTTCCTTGAAATGCTCCACTTCAGACACTGAAAACACAATCAAGATCACATAATCTCAGAAGTATTTTCTTCCTAAACGTACAGTCCCTGATTGTGTCCCATATTAGTTTTATTAATTGATGTGGTCCTGGGCTGTGTAAGTAAAGTTATAAGTGACACTGAAAACTGCTGTCATGAGGGAAGGTAGAAATCCATTGCTATTCTGCAAACCCTAAATTCTGAACATTTAAATTGTCTTGCTGTGCCCCAGTTTGAATAGTTTTTTATAATTTCAGTCTTGAGGAATTTAACTGTTTGAAGCAGAGTAGCTGCTTTTATAAAACATTGGAGGCAGTGGTTTATATCAACAGAAGAGTCCTTTACCTGTTGTGTATAAATGCCACATGTTTCTGCTTCCATGAACAAGACACTGCTCATGCATCAACATGGCCAACATTTCATATTATGGACTTTCTTCCAATGCTTTGTGCAGGTAAATCAAATGCAGATTAAATTCTAAGCACTTCTTTGATTAAACATTATTTCATATTTCTCGACACTTTGTAGGATCAAGTACACAGAACATCAAAGCTGACTCCGGCATGAAGAGTCAGAAATGGACATAATGTAAGGCACCCTGGGAGGTTTTTCTGCCTCAAGACCTTCTGGAATCTGCAGACATTTGAATCTTCTATAGCAGTGTAAGATTGAATCATGAGTTGGTTTTGCTGCATGCCAAGGACTTCTGGTCTAGTTGTTAGGTTGTAAAGGTCTGTAGTTAGCTGATCTCCAGTATGTAATAGATAAAATACATCCCTCTCCTCTTGAAGAATAACATCGGTTACAGTACTGATTTTCATGTAGCACTGTTGTACGGGTGAAACAGAATGTTTCCAAACAAGCTCTGCTATGCTCTAATTGGTGTATAGAACCAAAATATTTCAATTAGAGTTCTTTAAAGCCAGTCAGCTTTTTCTGAACTGCAATAATGAAAGTTTATTTTTTTAAAAGGCTATTTACACTCCTGTCTCAAACTCAGCAGGGCAATAATCCCATATATGCTGCAGCCTCCACATATTGAGCATGAGATTAATAGTAATGACTTTATTCTAGCACCAGATTCTCTCTGCTAATACTCAGAAGTCTTCTGAATTACAGTTCGTGCTGTGCCCCAACAGGGAGACTTCATTGCCATTCTGGGTAAGGATCATTTCTTCATAGGTTTCAGCATGGCAAACTGAAGATATTAGCTGGTTCCCATACCTTGCCTAGTATGGCATATTTTTGGTTGTGTATCTGTAAACTGACTGTAGACACTCCTTTACCTTAGAAGTTGTTATTAAGTAGCAGGTTGTTGGCGTTTGGGGGTTTTGTTTGGTTGGTTTTATGTTTTGGGTTTTTTTGATCTTCTTAAAAGCCTGCCTTGCCTTGGCATCAAATTTGAAGTAATAAGAAATCCTTAGGGAATAGTATTATACGACAATGATCACAGTGCCGCTTGTGCCAATCAAAACCATATAAATAAAATTCAGCTCTAAACCAAGATATTTAAATCTAAGCATATATATGTAGGTGTCTATATGACAGTTATGGCATCTAAGCTCCCTTATATAATGGTTATAACCATCAGAGACCTACTCAATTCTGGGAACAGATCTCATACAGCAGTTCACCTTTCATGGACAGTGGACCTAAGGCTTGATTCTGTTGTACAAATGCAGGCAGAAGGTTGCTGTGTTCTATCATGTCTGCCAACACTGTGGATGTCTCAGATACCCCAAGGTATCTTATCATTAGACACTTATCTTTAGTCGGCTGAATACCACTGACAGTGGCTGCTCTGTTTTTATAACTTTCCTGGTCACTAGTGCTACCATAAGCATAGAAATTGTCCAGGTGAAACTCTTCAGAGCTGGAGTCTCTAGAAATCTCAGAGATAATATCTATGAAAAGCCACTATTGAACTATATCAGGACAAAAGTTCTATTATTCAGCAGAAATGTGCTTAGGAAAATAAAAGATACCCTTGTCTCTTCTTAAGGGCAGAAAAATATTTATATTCCTCTGTAAGCATTAAGACGAGAGAAATGGGAGGAGGGGGAGAGAGAGAGAATGGAGGAGGTGGAGTGACAAGGAAAGAAAAAAAGGGAAACCGAATGGAAGCAAAAGTGACTAAAAATGCTCAAATGACTCTACAGGAAAATGAAGCTGGTTTTCCTCTCATTTTGCTTTCTAGATAGGTTGCGATTGTTGTTCCCTAAGTATTTTAGGTAGATGGATTCTGCTAGAGTTTTTTCCTATTCTACCAGCTTTAACTTGGAGTTACCTAAATACTAGGAGCCATAAGGAAGTTTGCAAATGGTCACATATACAATGCTTGTTGTGGACCACTTATTTTATAGCGTACACAAAAGCTAAGCACCTGGCCCTAAATACAACACTGTAATCAGTTGTGAATCTCCTCTGGATTTCATTGGAAACAGGATTTGACCTTGAGAAATTAGCTGTGCCTGAAAAAGGTTTGTCACTTAATACAGTGTTCTGGGATATTTTATTTGAAAAATATGTGCTGTATTCATCCCCCCCCCAAAAGAAAAGCAAACATTTTTTGCTTGGCATAGCAATTTAAATGCATATCCGCATGGGAAAAAACCACTTAGGAGCTGTGAACTGCATTTTGAATCAAAGACTTTAAAAGGTGGGGGAAGGTTGAGCCTTCCTGGACCTGCTGCTAGCAGTTCTTATATTTCTGTAAAGGCTAATCAGTTGTGGCACCAGCAGCATGAGAGCCGGATGTCAGTGCTGGCAGAGGAGTTCCTGTTGTGCCTTATGACTGGCTAAGCATCTGAAGGGCAAAAGGAATCCTTTTGCTTTAAATATCAAACATTTATTTTAAACATTAAAGACGGAAGATGTTCTTCTGAGAAAGGTATTAAAACTGGTAGAAGCGTGGTTTATGGTCTGTCACTGGGGAACCATGTTACCTTCCTGCAGTATGGTATGTTCAGGATAAATAAGAATGCTTTGCTGTTTCAGTTCTTTGTGAAGCAATTTTTTCAGGGCCATCAATTACTGAGTGATATTTCGTTTGTGCTGTCTGTAGGAAAAAAGGTACCTTTGCATGAAATACTGTATTGGCCAAAGGCAAACCACAAAAAGAAATCAAGGGGCTGGGGGGGGGGGATTTGAAGGATTTAGAAAGGAAAATCTGTGTATTTAACTTAAGAGGTGATGAAACATTAATCCAATTTATAAATCTTTGATGAGTGGACTTTTGAGGTAGAGAAGGAGTGTTCAGGACAGCACTCAGCAGAACAGATAGAGTTGTGCAGAGGAGGAAAGGGGTGCGATAAAACATGAAAAAGGTAAACTCTTTGAGTAGGAAGTATTGGTCTATAGAATAGTCTCCAATGTCAGCAATAGAGATACCACTATTTTTGAACTCTTAATTAACATTACTTTATATTACAGTAGTGAGCAGATTCTAAATGAGATCAAGGTCTTTTATAGTGAGCCATAGCTGAGAGCAAAATACATTTTGAGATAGTCCCTGCCTTGGAAATCTAATGAGATTGATAAAGAAGATTAAAAAAAAGAGAAGTAAAGGCAGCAGAAACTTTCCTAAGGTTACAACCTAAGTCAGTGATGCATTTATTTATTTATTACTAATTTATCTAATGAGATAAAACTGTGACATGTGGACTTTAAAATTATAGCAGTGCACTAAGAGGAGATGAGCTGAGCAACCCTTTCACCTGAAAAGCTCTCCCATTTGTTATAATTATCTCACATGAACAAGCAGAGTAATGCAGTGGCATTTTGAGTGCATTGTAAGTTATTAGCATTTACCTCATAATCAGAACTGTGTTAGACATTAACTCTGAATACTGTAAGCTCCTCTTACAACTTACAGCTGGTAAATACATTTCCCTCATTGTTTCCTGCTGAAAAATGCATGACATTGGAGTTAAAAGAAAAGTCCTTCCAGTGAGGACTGCATCACTCTAGTCAAGGTGCTGCAATAACCTCCAGTTTTATGTAGACTATCATGTCTTTAATAAGCGTACACTTATTTGGGAAGACCTTACTTTGCTTAAAATTTTTTAGGAAGCCTGGGAAGCCTTAATAGTTCTGTAGATCTCTGTGGCTGCAGAGAGAAAGGCTTTGTCTGACAAGGGTGCCATGTTTGACAATCAGAATCACCAGAAAACAGAAGATTTACATGCTGACTCTGGTCTCTTAGAAACAGTATTTAGATCAACAAGTGAATTTTACCACATATCAGTAAATGTTACAGGCGTTCCTAGTTTTCTTTTAATGGCAAAATGCTGGATCACAGCTTCAGCAGCACCCAATAAATTGTATAAATACAGTTTTTACATGCTAGAAGAAGATGCATTAATTAATACACCTCACATTTTGCCGATTTTTTGCACTCATTAGTGAGATGATAGAAAATAATATTTAAGAAAAGATTTGCACAGAAGAGAAATAGTGTTAGCAGGCTTATACAGCCCTCTGGCAGAATACTGCAATAGCAGGGTATATTTTTATGCACAAAAATATTGTGCAATTTATTTATTTAGAAAAATTACTCTTTCTCAGAGAAAATGATTACACATATGCTTAACTTTATGTAGGTAAGTAGTTCTTGTTGGGCTTAGTCTTCATTTCCTTTTCTTTACATTTTACCACCTTTTCCTCTCTTTTCTGTGTCTAAATTTCTACTTGTCTTTTCTGTCCTTTCTGAGAGTATTTGTTCCCTGCATCTTCCTCCTGCCTTTCATGGCTTGCCTTTGTATGGTTCTTCCCAGTAACCAGGAAAAGAAAGCTGCACAACAGAGAGAATCAATGAGTTTTAAATGAAACAGGATACTGGTGTGGCATTCATTGCACATTTATCTATATGTGTATAATACACTTCTACAATAAATAAACCTAAAAATCTGTGTTCCATAAGATCACCTTTCAGGTTTTAAGACAGCTAAAGACACCCGGCAAACATACTGGAAGAACGATACTCTTAAATATAGATAAATTATCATTCAATAAGTTTGTCTTCAGTTTCTTGAGTACACAAAAAATATGCTTTCTGCTTTTGTTTTCTCACTGTATTTCCCTTCTTTGACTGAAGCTCCTGAAAGAAGCCAGACATTGTGCAGATACAGAGGCACAGATTCTGTTGCAAAGTATACGCAGCCTAAACAGATGAGAGAGAGGAACAACACTCCAGGTAAACCCTTGTCAATATTTCCTCCCCTTTTCCCAAAGGATTTCTCCTGAATGTCCCTTCTCTCCAAGTGCAAAATGCCCCTGGACAGATATATAAGGCTATTTTGCTTTCCTTCACCTCAGATCACCATCTGGCAGATTCCTGTTCAGCAAGACTCTGTGGGAGAGGATGAACAGTCAGATGGGAACTAGCACTAATGGTTCTGCTTAAAAGGCGAGGACGTTCCCACCCTTCTCTTCTATACTCGTTCCTCACCATTTCTTATCCTGGTGACCACGTTTATTCATTGCTTATGTTCTTCCATTTCTCAGAGCACCTGAGAAATGGCACCTGCCATTTTCCCCTTTCCTCCTTTTTTTCAGCTTTAACAGCTAAGATGAAGCCATTTTGTTTCCAGTTTTGATTACTTTTTGTCTCCTCCTTTCTCCAGCTGCAGGCTCCCGTGATGCTGGTGAATCCTACAGCACATTTTTCTCAGAGGAGACCAGGATTCAGTGTGAGAAGACAGGGGCATCCCTGCAGTTTGGCAGCTGACAGCAACCACAGGATTTACTGCCTGCCTAAGTTGTCTCCAGTTCTGATTTGGGGCTACATTTAGCAGTGATCAATTTTTGGTAATTGTAATTCAAGCCTTTAAAACCAAATGTCATTAGTAATCATAAATGCTAGTCTTTTCTTCCCTTTCCAGTGCTTGTGGCTCTAGTTTTAACATTTTACAGCTTTTCATGTGACAAAGAAATATTCACATTGTGAAAAATTTAAAGCCACAGGAGAACTGGGACTTTCAGGAAAATCCCCAAAGGCTACAAAGCTGCATGATAAGACCCAAGGAGTTGACAAGACAGAGCACAGGGTGCAGAGGAACCAGCAGCCAATACTGCAGCTCCAGCTGAATACATTTTGGGGCTGGAGTTCAGGAAGATTAATCCCTGCCCTTTATACCTCCCGTGAGTGTTTGGGCCTCATGAGAGATATTGACATCTCTGAAAAGACAGCAAATGTACAGAAAAAAAGTTAAAGAGTGCTCACATGCCTGTGCATATGGGTTGCAGCTGATATGCCTGCAGTACTTTAAGTCCAGCTGGCTTTGGTATCAATAGTGGAATACTCACAGCAGCCCAATCTTTGGCAAAAGGTTATATAGCTGCACTGAAGCCTCAGGCATCATTGCTCTTGGTGCATAAGACAGCTAACTTAGAGCTAATTATCTCGCTCTGTGCTATAGTCACACTGGCTGAAAGAAGTCATCCATCAGAAGATGCTCGGTATGTCACGTGAATCTTCAATGGACTACTCAAAATGCCACCTGCTATCTGACCAGACACTGGCTCCTCCTCACTGATCTGAACTAGGATCCATGGGCATCAGGGATGCTGAGGTGGAGACCCTTCTCCCCACCCCCGACTCTCTCTTTGGGATGGAAATTCCACTTTGCTGTTGTACGGTTCGTGAGGCAGTGGTGTGAGTCCCTGTGGGAGGAACACTGTGGGAGGATGTCCCAGTACTGCATCCTTTGCACTGGAACACTGTGGGCGGCAGTTCCAGTACTGCATCCTTTGCACTGTAGCTGTGCAGGAACTGTCCTTTTTGCGTGGTTCACCAAAATGCAGAAAGCTTGTAAAATGTGCTGCTGTCTCAAGATTATTTATGTGCAAACTCAGAAGGAATCTGACGAGCTCCATTGGGAAAGAGCAAAACAAGGTAAACAGGCAACACCACTGGAGATGAAATTGAACTTTGACAAGTGCAATATAACGCACATTGAAAGGAATGATTTAAGTTATAAGTACACACAGATGGTCCCTGAATTAGCTGCAGTCTCATGTAATAAAGAATTGGATTTTGCGGCAAACAGCTCCCAGCCTGCTCAGAGAACGAGAAAGCAAAAGCATGTAGGTACATTAAGGAAGAAAGAAAATTATGTGTTCAAAATCATTGCTTGTACATGCATGTAAACATATGGTGATGATTTCCAAAGTGTTTAAATAACCTAGATCCATAATCATACTTTTTTTTTTTTTTACATCACCTAAAGTGAGATTCAATAGTTTGGAGGTAATTAATTTCATGGGAATCAGGGAGAAGTGTTACTTGCCAGCATCTGTAAGCACCAATGTGTTTGCTCCCTAGCCCTCATCGACTGAAAATGCATTGAAGATGAGATCTCCTTTTACAGGCAAGCATTGCTACCTCTGTCTCCCGTGTTGGGAGAAAGCCAATATAAATTAATGGTCTGATATTATAAGTCGGAACTTTGGCTTGCCCTGTGCAGGGCTGTGTCTGGGTACAGTTCAGACCATCCCGTTCTTGGGCTCCCTTTGGGGCTAGTTCTAGGCAGCTCCTTGCTGGATGTGTGGGAAACTGAATCGCCCTGTTAGGAAATATGTGCTTTATATAGGCTAGAGAGATAGGTGCTATCTTAAAGCTTTTGGGAATTTCCTTCTGAGAGGTATCTCCCCGTGTTTGGGTAAAGATCCTGAGTATTTAAGGCAGATGGATAAAGTCTTTTGGACCAAATACTTGTTTATACATCTGTAGACAATAATTTGAATACTACAGAGTTCACATGCTACTGAATCAGCAAAGGGTATCCCTGGAGATCTGAAGCTGTTAAAAAAACCTGAGTCATGAGTTTTAACTAAGATATTTTTAATACTGTAATTATCCTCGAGGAAACAGATTTCAAATTATCAGAGCTACTATGAAAGCAGAAAAGTTGTGGCTAGTGAATGACTGCAAACAATTAATTCCTAGATATAGCTGGAATATTAACAGAAGACCATCATGGCTCCACAGCAAAAGACAAATATAGTTCATTACAACTGAGAAATTGGCTTAAGAAAAAAATCCATTGAAATCAATAATTAGAAATAAAAACACAGAAGGGAATCTATAAAAATAATTTATATCATGTAGCACATGCATAACTAAAGGTATGTGCTTTGCTCCTGAAATCACAGGGTTACTTTTGTAAGCACTTGAAATCTGCAAGGGTAGCCTGTAGCAAAGTATGACTAATAGCCTTCAAACAGGAATAATTAGACAAAATAATAGTAAGTTGCAGCACAGGTCATTCTTTGAAAAATAAATTAACACCCCACCACATCTAAATTCCCTCACCAGTGCATTTACTACCCAGTAATTCTCAAGTAAACTGAGTTAATGTTCCAATAAAACACTCAGGCACAGTGAAGCTGAAAAGCATACACAGCACAAAGCATTTTTTTAAATAGTCAAAAAAGGTATTGCATACAATTAAAAATGGGAGATGTAATTTAACTGTACACGCAGATACAGTATCAGGTAGCGGAAACAAGTATGTATGCAGCTGAAGTCCAGGAAGGCCAAAAACCCATGAGTAACATCATTTGGCATGGCAGCTTCACGCTATTCTGTGTGGAAATGAGCTTCACTGGCAGTGATGTGGTGCTTTTTCAGTAATCTCACATTCTGATGGCATCATGTTGTTATTTCTCAAGAGCCTCAATGGACTTGCTTTGATATTTTAATCATATTATATATTAGGATAGCTATCTGCTTACCTAGAAATAACTATGTATGCTGCTTTCTGCCCATCAAAATAGTGCCTTCATTCCTCCACATTTGCAGTAAAACTTCTTTCCAATGTAATCTCAAGGAACAATGATTTTTATATCAACTTAAATGAGGCCTGCTAAATATATATGAATACTGTTCTACCTCTCCAGGACTGTATGTTAATCGCAGCATGACTGCAAAAATATTTCAAGAAAGAAAAATATAAAGTTGTATGGGAAGAAAAATGTTGCTATCCTTTACTCATGTGCTTCATGCTGCATATCAGCTGGCAAAACTTGCATAAACCAGATAGTTGAAAATTATATGAACCTGAATATTTCATTTTACTCATGAATTCACATATTCATTAAAAGAAAGCTTATGTCCAAAATGAACACTCTAAAACCACCATGATATTGCATAAAACACAGAAAAATGAATACCAAGACATAGCAAAGATTCAGCCAAATTTAGTCTTTTACCTGCAAACTCAGCATTTCAAAAGCTCAAATCCACTCCTAATTTCAACATTTCTCACCCTTCTAATTTCCTGCACTTCTTTCCCCTATTCAAAAAAGTCCCAGGACAGAAAATGAGGTTTGTAGCCCTGCAGGTCACCAGGACCAGGCTGAGCCAAAGGGGAGAGGGAGTTGCTGAGTGGTGGGGCTTCTACAGGGAATGTCTGAACAACCACTTCTCACCATGCCAGGGAAAAGACAACCACGGGCTAGGCTTCTGTTACTAGTACAAAAAGGCACGATCTTGCTCACAAAAGTATTTCTTAACTTGAACAGTCGCAACTTGACTTTGGAAATAGGATTTTTGCATGAATGAGTTCTGGTGTGCTTTGGAAAAAAACTAAGTGAGAAGAAATTTTTTTTGCAAGCCCCATTCTTGGGAGGTTTTTGCCTCTATAGCAGATCAGCAGACAGTCATCGTGTTGGGGGCTTATCCAGCATGACTATATCCCAGGACAATGCTGTCAGTATGAAATATAACTCATAAAGCAGCAGAGAAACTCAGCCCATGCTTTTGGTTGCTCTCACATCCCTGGTGTGGCACAGTCAAGTACAAACAGGCAGACGTTCATTTTCCCTGTGCTCAGAGCCAGGTCACCACAGGACTGCTCTGATACGGTGGCTATAGGCTACACAGTTTTCCAGTCGTGTGTCTAGATGGCTTCTGTATCAGAGCTGGTTTGTGCTGCCCTTGGTGTTGAATGGTACCACCAGTGTCTGCCTCAGTCTCTTCTTCCTCTCACTTCTCTTTTACCAATAGAGATGTGGAAAGGCCACAGTGTGCTCCCTTCTGAACCTTGGTCACCAAATACTTCGTCATCTGAAATTAGATTTTCCTGGTTCACAGCCTTCCCTTACTGCTTTTCGGTTGCCTTCATCGCCCCAGAGAGAAGGGAGAATCAGCAAGGATCCCACTTGCTACCTTTGAAACCGCAGTGCTACAGCAAAGACACAAGTCCCCAAGTGCTCCAGCATTCCCGGGCTGGGGCCATGCACAGCCCAGTTCCAGAGATTAATTCTGTTTGTAAAATGAAGTGTTACAAAGGAGAAAAATATATTATTTGGCATGGCAAAAAAAATAAAGTGGTCCTTTCCAAAGTTAAATGATGCAAACTGGGGACTATATGCATTAAATACATAGATTGGTTTATGAGGAGCTGCAGGACAGAGAGTTTTGGCAAACTGTATAAATGCTTTCATCCAGAAATGAGAATCTGTGACTGAATGTAGTTGGCTGA
This sequence comes from Tringa tobata, assembly GCA_033628505.1. Taxonomy (NCBI): domain Eukaryota; kingdom Metazoa; phylum Chordata; class Aves; order Charadriiformes; family Scolopacidae; genus Tringa; species Tringa tobata. The sequence continues at coordinate 1,814,466 of JAHREE010000225.1, forward strand.
GCATAAAACCTCAGCAGCCGCAGCACTTGCTGTGACACTTAAAGGCAAAACATTTTATCTGAATGAGAAAACTGTCTAAAATGGAGTTACCTATATAAGCTAGAATATGACACTCTGGGGGGAAAAAATGAAAACCAAACCAACTCAATACAATGCCAATAAATGATGAACAAATTCAACAATCTTTAAAATGGTCCTTTGATAGGAAGCAGCATTTTGAAAAAAAATAATAATTTAAAATAATGCTACAGTTAAATAGTTCTCTAACCTTTAAAATTGTGTAACACTTGATACACTTGATAACATGGAATAATCCAAATTTATCCTTTAGGAAGTTTAAGGGAGCTACGTGAAGCTTGATGTGAGAAAAGGATACTGGGTTTTCTGTGTGGTATAATTAGTTTACACGAGTACTTTATTTTCCTGGATTATCTTTGAGGATGGAAAGGTTTGCCTGAATCTCATGGCATGAAAACTCAGTTCAGAGCTTTCTACTGGTATGTTACTGAGATTCCTTTACTTGTTTCTTGAAATGGACCCTTAGAAACATACACTGCCAAGATTCTCCATTTACTGCCTTTTGACAATCCTTAAAAAAATATAATCATAAAGAATGCACATCCAGCTATGTGCTATGTCCTCTTCTGCTTCTGTTGGTAACCCTGGATTTTGGTCTCTGGATGCTCCCAGATTATTGTCTTCAGTATTAACGTCATTTAATGCACTCAGGCTACCAGCAGCTCTTGGTTCTTTAAATGCCAAGTCAAACAAATTCAGCTACTCTGCCCAAAAGATAAAACTACTTGCACATTTGTCATCAAATAGCACTTCTGGGATCCATTAATATGGAATATGATTCTCTTCTCCATTAATGCTGAAGGGCTTATTAGAAATTGAACTCAAACAGTAGCAGACACTGGACTTTTTCTTTGGAAAAGAAAGTTTATTATTAAGACCTTCACGTTAGACGCTAAAAGAATTTATAATATACTTTGAGCTCCCTCTTTTATAAAGTTTTACTGAAATGCTGGCACAGAACTTCTCATCCAGAAATGTAACTTAGCTAATCAAGAAATACAATAGCATTCACTTTCTTTTTTATAGAAAATGAGTTTTAATTGCTGATCACTTGGTTTTCCTTTTTCACCTGCTATTATTTCTGTTTTGAATTTTGTTATATTTTTATAAAGTTGTTAGGTTGCTTATTTTCTTCTGTAATTCTAGTAATTGTGATTTGGAATGTGAACTACTTAAAGATAAAAATGTACTTTGTTTTTGAAAAGTTTCTTAGGGAGAAGAAAATGTTATATAGATGTTAGAAGAGAAAGAATTATTGAAAAATTGTAAGAAAAGATGCCATTATATCAAACATGAGTATTCTGTTAAAGAGATAACTGTCAAATAATTTCAAGATTTATTTCTGATGCTAAAAATTGAATAGAAAAAATACAAAGCACTAGCTTCAGGCTAGATTTTAACATTTATGTTATTTTTGAAATGTAATCAAGAAGCTTCTGTACATAAAAAATGGGAAGAAAACCTCCGAATTTTACAGGCAGTTCATCAAAATGCTGAGACAAAAAGTCCTAATGCTCTTTCATGTGGCATACTATAAAGATAGTGAAGCAGAACAGTTGATATGCACTCATGAAAATGAGCAGACTTTTAACAAAGGTTATAGAAGTCCCACAAAGGTTATAGAAGTCCCACAAAGGATAGAGAGTGAACTTGAATAGTGGCAATGATGACACATTCCCAACAAAGTCCGACAGTAATGGAACAGAACAGTGGCTTTTATAGGTAATACCATTTATTAATTTAGCTCAATGGCCTGGAGTTGAATACATGGTGTTTCTGATATTAGCTGAATTCAGGAAAAACAATATTTATCAAGTGAAATAAAATTAATGAGATGACTCACTTGAACAGCTGAGTTCTGCTGTAAGGTTCAAGAAAATGGTCCATGTAGAAATGCAACGACTCTGGGATTCCAGTTGACTAGACACTGAGATGCTGCAATTCCTTCCAGGTGCTCCTTTGTATGCTGTAACGTCTGTGAACAGCCTTTCAGTAGCTTTGTGAAGTACTGATATCTCAGTGAAACCAGCGAGAAGTCCCTTCTATAGTAACTTATACACACACAAACAATATTTTTCTTACCAAAGTCTGGGAGTTAGAGTCCCTATGTGTAATGCTGCACAGTTTCATTTCCCTTGTGCTTTCTTGAATTCTTATTATTTTTACAATGCGTTATTTCAGGGGAGGCAGCTAGTATTGTAAATGTTCCATATGCACATCCACACTCTTGCTCTTTTACAAAGTCTTCATATTGTTCACATTATTTATTCTCTTATGTCTTGTGAAAGGAGTACTTACATGATCAGAATATTATCATCAAAATATGGATCTTTTACAGGAAAAAAAAGTGTTGTCATGTATGTCAAAGATATATATATGTAAGCTCTGAGATTCTGAATGTATAGATAGGTGTACTTAGAGGAATTGTTTAAACAGTAATAAAGGCAATTGCCATAGCAGGGTTCCTCTAGACAAATTTGCTGTAAAGATGAGGTAGATGCAGATTTTTGTGAGTAGGCACTAAAATCAGGCATAATGCAAGCTGTAATGGCACTGGGGTCCTTCAACGAAATAAAAGTTTGTTCAGGAAGGAAATCCTTGAGACTGCAGCTCTCTGTCGAGTCCCTGCATTGTGAGGACACCATTAAACTCAGAGTCCCATTCAAAGCAATTCTGTATAAAAAGGAATATTATCTAATAGGTAGCTCTCTGAAGAAAATGATAGCATAGGCACAACTGCAAACTGTGCCAGCACAGAGGATGAAAGGCAGTAAGAGACTGCTGTGGCTCGATCAAGAGCTGGCAACACAGGAAAGAAGTCGAGAGAGGGACAAATTTAGCCAAGTTGCTAGGGACAGATAAGTAGAGATAAGCATCTGTGGACAATAGTAGAAAGCACACACAAAAAGATACAAAATGAGGTAATGCTTGCATGAAGCATTAAGATGGACAAGAAGACATTCTGTAAGTGCCTTAAGAGAGAAAGGAAGAACCCAGGGAAGTGCTGGTCGATTACTGAGTGGAGAAGATAAACACATCAATATATCGAGGTGGCACAAGTGGGGTTTTAACCACAATCTTCACAAAAAAAGTCAGCTGTGGTCAGACAGCTGGCACAATTAGGACAGAAAAAAAAAGTAAACTCAAGATGGATGAAAAAAGGTGGATTAAAGAGTACTTATATTTAGTAGACATTTGAAATTATTGAGTATTTGAACTGTGAGGTATTAAACAGGAGACATCACAAACGATCAGTAAGGTTTCACACACTAAGTCTTAGTTCTTGTCTTTCAATCACAGCAAAAGAAAACCCAATGCATTATCTAACGGTTATTTTTAATTTCAGCACTTGGAAAAATAATCATACAAAAAAGCTACATATTTTCTGTAGAATATGGCAAGGTAAGTAGCAGCCAAGCATGACTTTATGAGGAAAAATCATGTCCGGTCATGAATGCTTTGTGATTACTCCATCTCAGAGAGGATTTATAAGAACAAAGCTGATCAAAAGTTCAAAAACTATAAAAGAAGAAGATTAATAGAGCAGAACAATTAGATTGGAAAAGAGATGATTTAGGCAGTTTGGATAAAAGTCTATAAATTCCTGAAGAAAGTGAATAGGAATTGATTGTTCACTGTTTCTCATGATCCAACAACATCAGGGCAGCCAAGAAAACAATGTGTAATAGGTTTAAAACAATAAAAGGAGGGCCTTTTTCAGAGAGTACATCACTGAACTGTGGAACACATTGACATAATGTACGGTGGAGATCAAATGGGATCGGTTAAATTCATGGAGGGTTTACCTATCAGTGAATACTAAGCATAATGAATGGTAAGAAAAGTTGTAAAGGCTCTAGAGGGAAAAAACAAACATGACCAGTGACCTTAACAAAATGAAATAAGAAGATAAATTGGAGAAATTAGTGTTATTCATGCTACCATTCTTCTTGTTATGTTCTACGGAAGAAATGTCTGGTGGGAGATACGGTTATTTCAGATAACCGTCTTCAGTACGGTATTTTTCAAATAGTTTTTGTGTCCTTCTTCTTGTTCACTGGTAAGTACAATACCGGACTCAATACAGAGTCTTGATGGACTTTGCTATGGTTTGGGTTTTTTTTTAATTTTTTCTATCTATTTTCTGTTTCCTATATAGTTTTCATCCATGAAAAATTCTTTGCCTTTATTCTAAAGGCATTTTTCTCATTATTTAAATATATTCTCTTGTTGGCTCTTATTTATCAAATACTTTAGTCACTTGTTATTAATTTGCTTCTCATAAAAATATTTGTATTATCTTTTTGTAGCATTCATATAGTTTATTAGTGTCTCTTAACTTGTGAGTAAGAAGAAATCATAACTGTATATGATACACTGCATGTACTGAGCTCTTCCCCTTTGCTACCCAAAGTAGCAAAAGTGTGAGAAGAATAGATAGAAATGTAAGCAATCATAGATCCAGGACACAACCTGCAAGAAGATGTTGAATAAAGTAGAATTATTTAGTCTAATGGAGATACAATTGAGATGTAGTAAAAAAAAATTAGGTATTCCGGTAACACTCTAAATGTATGAAAAACTGCTGCAAAGAGGAAAGCTGTTCTGCGTGTCCCTGAAGAATACAAATAAAATGTAGGTTGGATTTTAGGGGAAGTGTTTTCATGGTAGTATAGTAAAAGAGTGGAATACATTGCTTGCAGAGGTTCAGACTTTTCTGCCAGATGTGTTTGGGATCAGGCTGGACTCACTGCTGCTGGAAGGGGCACAGAGTCACTCCTGAGGATCACTCTGGGATTCTGTATGCAAAACTCATTAAAGCTTCCCAGCAGCCTTCCTTCATTATGCCCTGAGGGAAGTACTGTGAATTCTTTTACTCTTCCTTTAGGAAAAAAAAAAATCTTACTTTTTTGCTAGCCTTCTGGCTATTCCCTTTTTTTAGAGGAAAGGGGAAACACTGCTAAGTGATCACATGGGTCATGACCCTCTTTCTATAAAAGTTAATGGGATTTTTGTTTCTTCAGAGGGAGTTGGACCAGAAGCTGAGTTAGCAAGTTTTGAACTTACAGCTACAGTGAACACTATCTAAAAGAAAAGCTCGAATGAATGTGAAGGTCAAGTGGACAGATTAAAATCAAATGCATTCCCTTTGATCTTTTTGTTTCTGGTCCTACAACATGTTCTGCTGTTCCTTTTGTTGCGCTGCCTCAGCTTTGCTGAAAAATAGAGATCAGAGTTCAGTGGTACCTTTGGTAGCAGGACAGGTACTTTCCAGCTGGACCAGCCTGGGAGCCTGGGTAGCAGCCCCTGGATGAAGAGAGCGGTAGATGTTGTTGGCCAGCATGCTGTGCTTTGCATTAGACATAGGAAGTTTGAAGCTTTATCTATTGATTTTTGAAATGGTTCAAAGGAAGAACTGATTAATCATAAACATTCCTTTTTTTTTCTGACTCTAATTCATAAAATGCTTTTAATAATATGTGTCATGAATTAATCAGTGTCCAACCCTATTTATTATTAATAACCAAGAGGATTATTTTTGTAACAGCAGGCTCATTATCATGTTATTTGATATGAATTTCCAATGTAGTCTTGTCGGAAGCAGCAAGCAGTCCTGAAGATCTTTTCTCAAGTCATGGTTGTGAAGAAACATTTCAATTAAAATTTTATTGTTTTAACAAGTACCATTCTTCTAATTATTAAAGTAGGCAGTGACTGTGGCTGGTGTTCTGACAATATTTTGAATAAGAGCGACAAAATCAGCTGGAAGAACATACTTTTCAGTGTCATTTCCAGACTAAAATTCAAAATGCATATCCTGAAAAATCCAGATAGCTAGGATGTTTTTTAGAGTTCTAAAATTTTGCTTTTGAACATGCAGAAGTTAGAGGTTTGAAACATCCCAAGATGCTGCAAGGAAGACTGTTGCAAATTTTTCAGATGAGAACTGATTCTGTTGTTGCTGCAACAAACATGCAGATAGTTCAGAACTGAGATTTGTGAAGTTATCATTCTAAAAAGTAAGTTCCACAGTGATTTAGAGCATTTGCTAAGGAAAGAAAAGCAGAATCACTTTGCTGCAGCAAACAGACAGGGAAACTACTGTGTAAACTTCATGCAGATAGGTATTTTTAGCCACAACCAGCATTCAATTCCAAACTTGTCATTGTTTGAATTTGGCAGCTGAGTGAATGACTCCAGTATCCTAGAAATCCACATTCTTATAATACAGGAGATACATGGAAATGTATTTCTACTTAGACAAAAGCTATTAAATGGTCACTCTTAAAGAGATATATCTCCTTTCCTACATGCACCTGCAACATCAGTGTTCACAGACACCTACTCACCTAGGTTTCCCATACAGATGTTGGAGAGAAACAGACCAATGCATCAATTGGGTCTTTGGACATAAATAGGTTCATTTATGTCACATTAATCTACTCTGTTCCCAGGAATAGCCAGCAATGGACCCTCCCCAATCTCCTCAACCGATGAGTGTTTCACCAGTTTTAGCATTAAATACTGTCATTACATCTAGCCTTAACATGTCATACTTCAGTTTAAGCACATAATTTCTTGTCAGATATTGCTTCTTTGGGGTCTAAAGACAAACAGTCCAAAATGCAAAACAATAGGCATGAATAGAAGTGGGAAATGCATCGAAGAACAAGTGCCGTGAGTGCCAGCAGTACCCAAAGGTCTGTGTTGCAATGTAAATATTTACAGTCTGCTTCCAGTTTTTTTACATATACGTAAGTGCTGTGACCTTAATTCTGAACAGTTATGCACAGAATACCACAAAAAAACCCCAAGGTTTTCATTCAGGACTAATTTAGAGGCAGATTACACAAGTTGGGATAAATGCTTAATATAATTCTCTGCAACATGACATCTGTGCCTGCTGCTTTCATCTGCTGCTCACCTTGAGGAAAGGGACTGGGCAGAGATGACCAAAGTTTATAAATACATGGACTTGTGCTACAGACCACAGTATGGTGATGAGGCACTTAGTGATGTACAACTGTCCCACTTGTGCTGCTTGGTTCTTACTAAGGCAAGATCAATACCTCTCTCTTCTGTGTCTCTGGTGCTCCTCAACTTTTATCTTGTAATTGCATGCAGTGTTCTGATTTCTGGACTCTTTAGATAAAAACAAATGCTTTTATGGCTATAATGAATCACAGTCACATGGGCAGCCTTATGGGAACAGATTATTACAATAAAACAACATTATTATGAAAACATGGGTTTATTAATAACATGAAATGCTAATTATCTGCAATATATTTACTAGGTGAATTACAGAAATTTTTGCTAAATAAATTGTTCAAGTCATAAGTTGTGGTGTTATTCACCACATTCACCACATTCATAGTTTCTATTATATTTTCGTCTCAAACAATGACAGTTATCAATAAGTAGTCAAAATATTACTCTCCTTGAAAAGTACGCAGGACAGCTGTCAGGTAAGACATGCTCTCTTAGTGGCTCAGTAAGCTCAAACCCAAAGCCTTTGGCAGTAGTACAAGGCTCTCCCTTGACTTTGCTACATACCAGAAGAAATAAATGTATCTGCCTCCATTGAGTCAGCTTCAAACTAGAGGCGCTGATATTGGAGAGCTGCCTACTGAAATAACAGCAGCAAAGACAGTTAATCAACTCTGAGATCCTGTCTTGAAATATAAACTGCTAAAGAAAAAAAAAAAAGTCTGAATAGCAACTACTAGCAACAGTTTATGAGACTCTCCGCTTGCTTGTTTTTTTAATATAATACTTTACATCACTTGGTGAAATGCAGAAAGTGAGGAAGACAGTGATAATTCTCAGAAGTGAATGGAGCTCAGAGACTGATCTAAGACAGCTATAAGGAAATAGCAAAGACATGAAACAGAAAATTGCCCTACGTATTGGTCTCACTCTTCCAGGTTCTGCAGGTTTTGCAGTCTATTAAATAAAATTGAGGTTGAGACAACGCACTGCTGCCAGGACCTCTGCTGTCTCTATCCTTCCTGGGGATTAGGAGGAGCAAAGCCTTCCAACATGCTGCATGGTGACCACTGTACACCCCAGGAAAGGTAGCAATCGTGCTGTTAAACAGCTCTGGACTGCTTGTTTGGTACTGCTTCCCCATTCTTTGTTGAATAATCTACCAAAGGGCTAAGAAGAGCTGAAGTAGAAGTTTCAAACTCTGCACAATGTACCTGTTTTCATTTCTTTAGTGCTGATGAATATGGATCATTGCTTCCTAAAACTGTGCTTACATAAGCTTACCTTTGAAGGGGCATATGTAACACAGAATGCCTTTTAGTAACTAAGAGAATAAATGTATGGTGGAAGCATGTCTGCAGTGAAGCCAGCCAGCATTTTGTGAGTCGGAGCCCAGAGGGCAAAGTGGAGCTGTAAAGCCACTTGTGGTTGCACGAGTCTAACAGCAGGCACGGTCTGAACCTGAGGCCATGCAGTGTGTAGGGACAACAGCTGATATCCACTGATATGACATCAGTTGATTTCAGTGGAGCTAAAAGCCAGTTTATATTAGCTAAAAGTTTATCTAAGAGGTGGTTTTCTGCGTCACTCATTATTTCAGCAACTGATAGCAGCCGTGGTTTTGTTTCTGCTCTCTTTCACTCTTTCATCACACACATGGCAGCAATACGATCACTTTGCTCTCACCTCCAGGTGAGGCTGAGGTATGGCTTACCACTGGTGACACCTTTTATAGTTGCTCCAACTGTCTAAGCCAGGAGCAGTAGCTGGCCATAACCCACCGCAAAACACTGTAACTCCTCAGCTCTGAAGGAGAGTTGAGATTGGCAAGCAGCCATCACCTAAGTTTGGGAATATGGTCAAGACTCTGAAGATAGGATTTTATATTTTATTTGGGGAATACATTTTATTCTTCACCTCTTCAAGCTATTTTGTGGGAATAAGAAAAGATGTTAAGTCAGCAATAAAAGAAAAATAAATTATTACTGAACACATGTTTATTCCTGGTAATATTGTGCCATTTATTTTAAAAACCAGGGGACTCATTTATAGTTGGTTTAAATTAGTAGAACCACAGGACTGAGTCAGCCCTCATTAAAATGAATGGGAGTCTTTCTATGAACTTCACTGGAGTCTGGAGCAGGCTACTAAGTGGTATAAATGGTCCTTTTGAAAGAGTCAGAGAGAAAACGGTTCAAATTCCTTTCAATGCATGTTCTTAAACAATTTACCTATTACTTTAATGCAATGGGTCAATGTATCAATGGAAATTATTTTTGTGAAAGCATGAACAATTTGAATTCAAGGATTGCAGGGTATTAGATAAATTCAGTGGAAAATTACTGTATTAAACACAGTGGTCTGAAATCAAACCTGGTAAGAAGACTTACATGCTATTTTTCATTTCTAATATAGATTTGTTACTCAGTCTTGGTAAAGCTGTTCCTCATCTCCATTACATTAGCTGGGAAACACTGACAGTGGTAGCTAATAATTTACTTCAGAGATATAAAGTTTAAAGTTTGAAGAAGGTTATGAAGATTTGTGAGGCAATATTTCATCCTGTGACAAAGACCCTGTAGTTAGCTATGCTGATTTATTCCATCAGTCCTTAGCACATAGATTTCTGGACTAAGGTCAGAAAAGTCAATGGTCCACAAGGCTGTCTTTCTGCCTTTGTGCCACTTGCATCACTCACCCACTTCTAGGCTTCTGGTGGTGCTCCGAATTACTCCAAACAATTGTCTTTTGCCACTTCTTTGTGCTTGTTCACAGGATATTCCTTCTTGGGACTGAAACTCAGAGTCATATGTCAATGTCATATGTCATTAAGAGTCAAAATCTCAATAAAAGACCCTTATCTCAAGAGATTTACAGTTGAGAAGGCTCAAGAAAAATAAATGTTTCTTGGGCATGATTCACCTCTTCCTAAAATAGTTGTCCAAGATATACTTTCAAAATGCCTATTTCTCTCCATGGACTAGTAGATAGAGCTGACTGGTTCAGACTTAAGTGACGCAGAGGTCTAAAGTTAAGTAAGATCAACCTGCACCTTTCTGCACCTACCCCTTTTCAAGACATCCTCACTGAATCTATAAGCTAGATGAATGTTAAGTTCCCTCTTTAAATTAAAAGCTAATTGTTCAAGCAAGGGGAAACTTCATTATCACTAAGTGAACTGAAAAAGACATTTGCCCTCACAACTGTGTGTTTATGCCTCAACAGTTGTTGTTTGTGCTTTGTACATAATAACCAGTGTCTCATCTGGAGTTACTTAGTTCTGTGTTGTGCCCATTGTGCACCTTTCCTGTATTTTTAATAGCTGTCTGAGACTCTTCTGATGATCCTCAGGGAATGGTGCAGATGCTAATACCAGAAATATAGCAGTTTTCTTCTTCTTTCCTATTTTTATTGCTAAATTTTGGTTAGCAAATTTGGCTTATTGTCCAGAGAATATTAAGAAAACCTCTTCCTGTGAGTTAATAAAGCAAAAGGACTTAAAAGTAGATAATATTGACATGTGGTTTTGGAACTGTATCAGAGTCTGTCACAGTTAAGGTCAGATGGATAATTTGCTTTTCTTTGTTCATTGCACCCATAATTGTAGAAAAAGTCATTCTTATATCGTCCAGGTGTGTCTTCCTGCCTTGAATTTTGGCAGCCTTTCTGACATTTTCTCACCTACACATGCTCACACTCATTCCGTACGTGTGAGAAACTGCTGGCACCAGCATCAGCTGCCTCTTGTGCTGCAGCCACTGAACCAGCAGCTCAGAGATGTGGTTCTCTTTCCCTCTCTGCGTTATTGCTGTTCTCAATTACAGTTCTTTGTAACAGCTCAAATCTTTTTGCCTCGTAGCCTTCTGCTGCAGAAAGCTGTGGTTTCTTGATGGTCAGGGCTCTTATAATGCTTTATTGCTTCCTGTGCTCTGTGTTGCATCTGCAAAAAAGAAAAATCACATGAAAACCCCTAAAAATAATTTTTAAAGAAATAATCAATAAGAAACAATTAGGCTTGTAAAGTGTAATTCTTAGAATTTAATAGTTCGTTTTATGTATTGCAGATGTGTGATACAGTCTGATCTAATCTGGCCTTTGGGACAGTAAAGGTTAAGAAAAAAATGAACAAAGCTGTGTCAGAGAAAGCAAGTACATGTCCAGACACATCATTAAAGAAAAGTTTTATCAATGTCATATATTACTCTCTATGAATCTCTGTCCCTCATGTTCTCTTCTATTAAGTCAATCTTTTTATGTTGTTGTAAAGGATTAAGGTCCAATAAATCCAAATTAGTTAATTTATATATATTTCATTTTCTGCAGGGTTTTTTTTTTGTTTGTTTGTTTGTTCTACACTAGCAAAATATGCTGGAACAGCAGACAAGACAAGATTACTGCCTCTTTCTTAATTTCTTTTGGAAGAGGCAGAAAAGAAAAAGACTTTCCATGAAAAAACTGCATTTCATTGCAGCCAGGCTACAATGAGATATGTTTCATGAACAAGTATCTTCTTTATGATAATTTTTAAAACTTCATTAAAGTCACTTGCAACACATCCTTCAGTACACCTGAAATCCCTTGGTTGGAGTTTAGGATACTTTCATTTCTAATTCCAGCTCTGTCACTAAACTTAACAAAGCCACTTGACTGCTTTGTAGCTGTATTTATCTACCCATTCACTTTTCTGTTTAGATGGTAAGGTCCTCATGATAAAGACAGTTTTGGCTACCTATTCTAATAAGTTGCCATACAGAGCCTCCGTATGTTCCTTTTGGGCAAGCAATGCACCCGCTGTGATGACTGTACTCCTATTTCTTCTTGCCCTCATTTGACATAGTCTCTAGCTAAATAAATTACAACACATTTCAGTAGCTTCCAAGAGTATTGGTTATGCTTCAGCTGCTGGTGTGGATTGACACGTCACATGTGTCAATATGTCATATTGACATATGTCAGGGCTCATACCACACTCATTCCTCATCAAAGACTGTACCCTTTCCAAGTGGTTTCTCAGGAATTTTTTGGTAGTATAAATGCAGGGGAAATGGTGCTATGAAAATATAGTTGAACATACACATGGATAAGCAAAGGTTCAACTCAGATTTTATGAGAGTTATCAAAAATCTTTTCATTGAGTCTAGTGGGCTTTAGGAAAGGGGTGTTGAGTGAAAAATCAGAATGTGGTAAGATTCTTACATAAGTTGATCAGCTAAGTTCTGTATTAATGGTGGGAGGGTATCTAATAATGAAGCTTGATTTTACTTCTTTGCCACAGCTTTTCACTTCCAGTATTAATTTCAAGAAAATTGTTAATTTCACATTACAATGATCCACATTGATTTGAAACTTAATTGTCTATTTCTCCACAGTAAAAAGTCCATGGTGATTGTTTTAAGCATTCATTTACTGAGCATATCACAGAAAAACAGAACAAGAAATGAAAAGTCTCAGGAATAAATAGTTAGATTATCAATTACTGTTTGTTGATGAGGAATGGGAGAGAATCGGAACGTTATGGGAAAGTCTTCTTTTTGGTGCATCAGAAAGAAAAATGTTTTCTTTATTTTCATGTGCCTTTCCCGTAAGTACTGAATATATTTTCCAAAAGTGACAAAATTGAAACAAGAAATGAGATAGGCTGTGAAAAGCGAGGAATTTTAAACCACAGTTATGAATATTGTTTACAGATGATTAAGAACACCTAGTTCTGTATTTGATCTTTCAGTCCTGTGCCCTCTGGAACTAAACATAAAAACTGTTTGGCTTACCTAATTTTCTTCTTAATGATACTGACTCCTAAATTACATCTATGTTTTTAGAAATTTTACCCTATATTCTCCCCTATTTTAATTTTTTAATATAATTTTTGTCTTGCAAAAAAAAAAAATCAGTTCACTTGCATGGTTTGTTTAACTATATTACTTTTGTTGCTTTTTGCATAGTTAACAAATAGACTAGAGGGATACAGAAAAGAAAAAGGGAAAAATTCTGTTCTGAGTTTACTGGCAAAAGACAATGAGCAAGGCTCGTATCGCATATTTCAACTTTCTGTCCTCATGAACTCCGACTCATCTCATGGGCCATGCAGACAGCTGGTTTGGTCTAGCAGCTCTCCTTACTGATGGTAAAGCCTGTTTCCGGGGTCTTAGTCCCCAGAACTGTTATAGAGAACTGGAATTTTAAGTGATTTATATGTAGTTATATTTGAAATCCACTTCACAACTGATAAGAGGAAAATTAGGGAAGATGAGACAGCATGAAATAATAAGTCTGTAGGAGGATAAGAACTAGGGCTGTAAAAAAAAGAATCCAAATAATCCAGAATCCACTGAGTCTCAGAAGTTGCCTAATATTATCTGCTTTGTCTGGTCTTTCTAGCAGTTCATAATACATTTGTGGCCTGAAGTTTTAGAGAATACCTCTCAATTTGAAAGAAAAGTTATTGTAACTGAAAGCACAAAATAGACAGTGAGGTTTCAATTCACCAGGGAACTGACCTTTCCTATTCTAAAATATAAAATAGTTTAGCTGCCTTGCTAAAATATTCAGTAACAATGTTCCAAATTTAAACATTTCCTCCCAGTTTAAGAAATCCCTTATCCATTACTGCACAAATCTGAGGCTGCACAAATGTTCTCTGAGTTTGACTTGTGAGGATATTTTGGTCCTGTCATTTTATGTGCATAAAACACAACAGTTATTTTGGCAGAGGAAGCACCTTTGAGTGTGTTTGTATAGCCCAAAGAAATACTAATATTGAGTATAACTTCCAGTTAGTCAGTAGTGTTGTAGCATTCAATAGCCATAACAGCACAAGACATTTTGAAAGTTATGTTCATGGGTTAAATTTCTTCTTAGGAGATGTTACCCAGTACTACTTATGAGGTATTTGATAATACCTACCCAAGCTATAATTTTGCTCTCCAAAATTATTAGTTTTGAGCAGAATGTAGGGTGAGGGAAGAGGTTGAAAAAACAATTCCCTTAATTTCCCCTGATCTAGCTTGACAAATCCAGCCTCTTTGAAGATGTTTCACAGACAAAATAAAACAAAATAGACTAAAAGCCCAGAAAGAGTGTCTGATAACCACCCGCTTCAGAGCAGCAGGAGGAAGGATTTCTGCTCAGGGCTTGTCATAGCTGCCTCGGATGTCTTGGGTTTCAGATTCATGCCTCCCCTCTCTCTGCTGCAGAGATGAGGGTTTGAACCACAAAAGTATTGTAAGGTAAGGCTCTTTTTTCCTGTGGCTGATAAAGAGTTCCAGGGTGAGATGCAATAACTCTCCCCTGTGAAAGCTGTATAGAAGTTATAATGTTGCTTTGCAAAGCTTTTTGGAAAATCAGGACCAGCTCAATACCACAGACATATTCCACAACTGATGTTCATGGGCTGGCAATTCTCTTAAAAGGCATATTTAATCCAAAGAATACGTTTTCCCATTCCACCATATTCTGCTCATGTAATAGAGAGCATAATTTAGTCCAACTCATACTAATTTTCATATTAATAGATTCGATCACAGTAGATTAAGTAGGTGAAGGACCTACCTAAGAATTACATTAAAGCTACAGCAACCTCAAATAATAGATGGAACATCTAATCAATCACACAGTGCATGGCAAACCTGTTTAAATCAGAAACTAAACTGGAAAAGTGATACAATCTTTTATTAAAAACTGCAGCAGAGCATAAATACTCTTCCAGATGAAAGAGAAAAATGAACATCTTAAATAATTGATATCTTAATAATCTTCAGGGAGCAACAAATAGTTCTTTATCATATACATATATTACACATCACTCTCTAATAAATGTAGAATTCTCTTTAGGGCTGACCTCTGAGCTAAGAGGGTATGTAACTGCTGACTACATTGGCTGCTCTTAATATGTCAAATTTCTTTAAATAATTGCAGTTTTGGAGACTTCAGTGGAGTTGATCAGCTTTCAAATGCTTTACAGGCATAACGGGGCACATTTTTTCTCTTATAACTTTATGTAATTTGCCCTACTTGGATATATATTTATCACTGTTGATAAATTGCAATATTGCCAATGCTGAATATAAAGTGGAATCCATTATTCCATTGCATTCAATAGCTGTGGAGATTAATTTATCAACATGGTGGGTTGTGGGTGTTTTTTTTAATTAAATGCTTAGATGAAAGGTAGAGCTGTTATGTACAAAACCTATGGACAAACAACAAATAATCTGTAAGTGAAGTTTGAAATGTACGTTCAGCTGTTAGTTATTCTGAAAACAATCTTATAGCATAAATGATACAGTAACACAAAATATTAGTTTCATAAATAAAATTATTCATGGTTAGATATAGAAAGGGATTATTATTATTTCCATCAGTCTTATACATTAGGACATATTGCAGTTTTAAATAAAAGCTTTCAGTGTATATCGTTCAGCTCTCTCTTACTATTTTAGCTTACTGTAACTTAGAAACAAACATTGAAATAGAAATGTTTCTGTGGAATGAAAAGTCTATTTCCTGACTAGCCATAGTTTTTGAACTATTAGTAGGTTTTTCTCATTATTTTAGGGGGTTCTGTGAAAATTGAGATCATCGTATCCTCCTTCATCATTAAATTATAAATGTATTTCTTGCCACTTGTATCTGACTATTATAGAATGTCTACAGGTCAGAAATTATCAAGTTCCTGCTGGGCAACTGTGGACCACTTGGTAATTTATATATGTAATTGGTGAGGAAGCCTCTAACTTCAGTAATTTATCTCTTTCCCTCAAAGTTGGTTTTCAAAAGTGTCAATGAAAAACTTAACAGAGGAAAAAAAATAATGAGGATTTTCTATGTATATTTCCACAATAGTTTTGGAATTTTATATCATAGCAAACACATTATTCTGTGAAACTATTACTAATGATACCTCATTTCCATCACATTTAAATCTTTTTATTTAAACTTACGTAGGTTCAAGTTCCTATCACAGTTCCTTCTTTGCTTTGTGTGTTAATAAAATGTAGTTTCTGAGATATCTTGAGTACGGGTGAGCTTAGTACTGTACTTCATTACCTTTACATACTTTGCATATAGACTGGTCCCCTCTGTTTTCATAAACGCAGTGTCTTCGAGGACTTGGGGGTTTTTTATCATTAGCTGAAGCTGCCAAGAGTTACCAAAAACCCATTTGGTGGCCCAGAGAGCAGGCAAACCGTGTATTCAGAACATTATGGTTCTGTTCTAGGAAGCCAGGCTAACAGCCAAACAGACCTTTCTCTGCAAACTGGTGATTTTGCATGCCTCTCTTCCTTTTCTTCAGGGGCTTGTACATCTAAATTATTCCGTAAATCCTAAACCAAGGGCAGCACCCTGCTTGACTGCCCTGGGAACAGGGCAGAAGTGGGACCTGTGTCAGCAGATCCTAACCTCTTATCCCATTTTCTTCCTTTTGCCAGTCCTGTGATCACAACAGGTTAATTTTGCATGATTTCAAATCAGCTGTCCTGGCTGGTGTAACCGAGACACAGTTTGTCATTCACGTGTATGGGAGAAGGTTAGCGTCATTTAATCTGTTATTGTCTTCAGAGAATGACCACTGTGTGCTTCAGAAGAAGACCTAGCTCTGGTTTTGTAGCTGTCTCCTGTTAATGACAGCACTGTAGTATGGTCCATAGTAGTTAGTGAGAGTGCATCGTCGAATGATCTGGTTTTGGAAGATTATTTTTCCTGGAGCTGTCTGTTATATTAACTACAGTACTAATAAGGAGAAAAATCAGTTTATAATTAATCACATCCTACAAAATGACCTGTCAGCCTCACCTCTGTGCCTGGGAATATCATGGAACAGATCCTCCTAGAAGCTATGCTAAGGCACATGGAGGATGGGGAGGTGATTCAAGACAGCTAGCATGGCTTCACCAACTGGTGAAGTCCTGTCTGACCAACCTGGTGGCCTTCTACGGTGGAGTCGCTACATCAGTGGACATGTCATCTATCTGGACTTCTGTAAGGCCTTTTACATGGTCCCTTACAAAACCCTTCCCTTAAATTGGAGAGATGGGGATTTTATGGGTGGACGGTTTGGTGGATGAGGAATTGGTTGAATGATTGCATCCAGAGGGTAGTGGTCAACAGCTAAATGTCCAGATGGAGACTGGTGACAGGTTGTGGCCCTCAGGGGCACGTATTGAGAAAAGTACTGTTTAACATCTTTGTGAATGACATAGTGGGATCGACTGCACCCTCAGCAAGTTTGTGGATGACACCAAGCTGAGCGATGCAGTTGACACATCTGAGGGACAGGATGCCATCCAGAAGGACCTAGACAGGCTCAAGAATTGTACCAGTGTGAACCTCATGAGGTTCAACAAGGCCAAGCGCAGGGTCCTGCACCTGAATCGGGGCAACCCCTTGTATCAATACAGGCTGGGGGATGAAGTGATTGAGAGCAGCCAAGAAGGACTTGAGGGTACTGGTGGATGAAAAGCTGGACATGAGCCAACAATGTGCACTCGCAGCCCAGAGGGCCAACTGTACCCTGAGCTGCATCAAAAGAAGCATGGCCAGCAGGCTGAAGGAGGTGATTCTGCTCCTCTACTTATAGGAGGGCTCCAGAGCTGGATGCAGTACTCCAGGTGAGCCCTTAGCAGAGGAAAGAGTCAGAGTGGGTCCAGAGTGGGTCCAGAGTGGGTCCAGAAGAGGGCCACAAAAATGATCAGAGGAACGGAACACCTCTCCTATCAGGACAGGCTGAGAGAGTTGGGGTTGTTCATCCTGGAGAAAAGAAAGCTCCAGGGAGACCTTATTGTGGCCTTTTGGTGCTTAAAAGGGTCTCATAAGAAAGATGGGGACAAAATATTTAGCAGGGCCTGTTGCAATAGGACAAGGAGTAATGGCTTTAAGCTGAAAGAGGGTAGATTCAGACTAGATATAAGGAAGAAATTTTTTACAATGAGGGTGGTGAAACACTGGAACTTGTTGCTCAGAGAGGTGGTAGATGCCCCATCCCTGGAAACATTAAAGGTCAGGGTGGCAGGGCTCTGAGCAACTGGATCTAGTTGAAGGTGTCCCTGCTCTTTGCAGGGGGGTTGGACTATTCTATGATTCTATGATAAAATATCCACTGCACAAACCCTTCTTGTTAAGGAGTTTGTTTTCACTGCTCATTCAAATGTGTGCCATTTCAACCCTTCTGTCACTTGATTATCAGAACAGAAAGTTTCAATTAGTTCCTTTGACTCTAGAGTGAATGCATTTCTTCAATCCCACATTCGAGTGAATGTGGAAAGGCAGTAATCCTCTGGATGTCCCAATAACTAAATATCTCAGTGAAAAGTACTTTATGGCAGCCTGTGATGGATAAGATGACAACAAACTTCTCAGCCTGGAACGAGTAGGGAGTCCTTTGTTGAAAATATTAACTTTTTTTTCTTTCTTTCATACTTGACAACTCTATTTCATATATTTTATTATTAGGGAGTACATCGATGCTGCACATAAATAATTAATATGTCATTTTAATAATTCAATATAGAAAACTCAATATAAACATTTAGAATAAATGCAGCTATTTTTCAATGCAACATACACTTGTGTATTGCAGATTATTAGGAAAACTTAATATTCTGGTGTTTACTTGAGGAAGGACTTCTGGTATTTTATTGTCTGTTAACGCTGAAAAAATAATGATAGAAAAATTTAAGTTGGTATAATTGTTGTAGCAAACTAATCCTAATGTTATCACGTTCCATCACAGGAGTTTCAGAACCACTTCATTAATTATAATTAGCAAATGGAAGATGCACTTAAATCAGAAGAGCATAAAAAAAAGAGGTGTTAGTGAGCTGTGGTTATGGAGAATGCTGACAGTGGGTTTTCAGCTGGAAGTTTGGTTAGACTCAGCTGAAGAAATGAGAATGAAAACGTCCCCCAGGTGTGTCACTGGGATACTTTGCACCTTTCGGGTAGGATTTTATATTGCAACTACTGTGATGTGGATGCCAGGAAGGGTCTATATTTAGTTTATATTAGTTTGGGAGCTTGGCCATTGGTAAGCAGCCAGGAAGGCTGAAGTGGTCCCCTTTGACTTACTTCACTATAAATATGGAGTACATGAGCCCAGAACGTGCACATCAACGGCCACGGGGTTGGAAGGAATTCTGACAGGGCCAGGCTGATGGTGTCTGAACAGTTTTTCTGCCTTTGCCATTAGAAATGGACCTGGAGAGCTATGTTGCACAACTCAGGATGCCTGTAGGTGTCAGAAGGGCAGTGTGATTGTCTAGAGCTTGGGAAGGCAATGCAGAGGCACAGGCTGGTGGGCAAGGGCCAGGCTCTCCCCAGTGTCTCGGGGGGCACAGCCTGCTAGAACAAGCTCTTAGAAAAGCGCAAGAGACTCCGATTCTACCCAGACTAGATTTTCCCCCCATTTTGCCCCCAAGAATCCAAAACTGGACCAACGCACATTAGTACTGCCCTTAAGAGATACACAGTGTTTCTCACGCCCGTGCATTGGACACAGGGATTCCACCTCAGGATAAGTCTGTGATTAGGAGTAAGGTGAGTGGGAATGAGTAGAACAGACTGAGGACCAGCTGAACCTCAGTGTTGATGCCAGCCTTTGCCACTGTGCCCAAAGTAAAAATTTTCAATCTGTCTATAATATTTTATATTCAGTTGGAAAGCATAAGGAATATGCTAATTTGCAATAATAATAATAAAGCCTCTCTTTATCCATTACAAAAATTTGGATTAATGAAACCTGAATGTTAATAGGTTGAGTGATACTCCAAATCTGTAATGACTACAGCAATTGAATGAAACTTAATTGTCCACTTTAATTGTATTACCTCTCAGGCAGTAAGCCTGCAGACACTAGGAACAGCAAATGGAACTATGAAAATCATAAACGTTTTACTCAATATTTTTTTCTACATCTAGCTTACTTCAAAATTCAAGATCTAACACTTCATGTACCTATATAAAACACAGCTTTATTTGTTACTTTTTAAGACTGCAGCACAATTTATTTGCTGTGATCTTTCAGCACTTCTTAGTTATTATGTGTTTGTGCTGTCCCCAGACGGGGTATGATGCTGCAATTTACCATTTTGGTATTTAGGAGAATAGATTTTTTCCCTTTCAGTTGGCACTGATAATAAACCACTACATAGTGTATGGTGGTAATAGAAGTATCACCTTTTAGATTTGTCACAAACTGTAAATTTTGACATTATGATTACTAAAAAACTCCTGGGTTGCAGAATGTTGTTAGAGCTCAACTTCTGGATTCACCATTCAGCCTAGGTCCATCTGCTAGGCTCCTCTCTCTTCTGTCGTCAGTTACTTCAGCAAGTAATATGGGGTCTTTTTGTGTTTCTTGGACTTTTTCTTTTTTCTCAATAATTTTTTAATTGCCTTCACCTACCATTTTCTAAGATGATAAGCAAAATCATGATAAGCTGGGAGATTTTAAGGGTGACCTAAGTCAGGAAACAGGTTCTTCAGAAGTCTGAGATTTGCAGAATATATGATTTTGGCTATCTTATTGCCTGTGGAATGTGGTTAATAGGCTACGTATAACAAAAAAAGGTTGTGTCAGAGGAAAAGCCCATCAGTTACTCTCTCAGATAAGAACAACAGCCAAAAGAAATGACAGAAAACCCTGATGATTCTGGAGTAACTGGAAGAGTCAGAATATGAGACAAAAGAATATCTTGTATGTAAGACCAGGCATAATGAATCAAGGTATTTCATATGAGCAGGTTGTTTGAAGAAGTTTAGACACGCCATATATTGCAAAAGGATCTGGAAATGTAGAACAACTTGTAATCAGAGCCCTGGATGTGTAGATGCCAACTGTATTTTACTGTGAGAGCTTCACTCTCTAAAACTAAAAATGTTAAAATGACTAAAATGTCATAAATTACATAGAAAATTATTATAGTGACACGGACAGAAAAAAATCTAATGACTACAGAAATTTGATGTACTGGTACTGAAGGAATTAAAAGAAGAAATTCAGTATGTTTTGTACACGAAGTCAGATATGAAGGAAACTGAAGAAGTCAATTATTTAAGCATATGGGGGGGAAAAAAGAGGAATTTATTAGTAGAACATGGGGAAAAGGTACAAAAGAGTGAATGGAATTGGAGATTTAGGATTGAGTTTAGAAGGCTGATAATGAGCAGCTGTGGACATGAATCTACTCAAGTCAAAAGTGTAACAATCTGTTTATTAATTGCTAAATACAAGTTTTAAATGGTAGAATTTCTGTAATTTCTTATTTAACCTGCTGTAGTTTTTTTCCTATCTGTTAGAAAAATGCCAGAAAATAGTTAGAAAACCAGATAAAAATCAAGCACCATAATACATGCCCTTGTTTTATATCTTTTATAACGACAAAGCACTCCAGTATTGTGACTTCAGCTTTGACAAATATTTTTACTGTGATAAAGCTAACATGAAAATTCAACTAGATGTTATGGGAACTTCATCTTCAGTTTCATCCCACCATATCAAATATCTTTGCAAAGTCAATGAAGGAGAAAATGATTTCTCTATAGAAAGTTTTTTAAAATCCTCGTGAATGGAAGATTTTATGCACTTCTGTGATATATTAAAACACTTCTTTAAATGACCAGTTTTTAATCTTTTTGTCCTTCAATTTTCTTTTCAGGCACAAAGATATGTGAATCTGGACTAGAGTTATTCGATAGTCATGACCTCACCATGTGTTCAGAGTAAATCATGGGAACGCTGCTTGGAATGTAAATGTTGTCCAGCTGGCCAGGCATCTCACCCAGCCTTACTTTGTGATTTAATTCTTTGCTAAGCTTTGCTTTCATGTTCATTTCTTTCACTACATTTTGTGCAAACTGACAACCTCCTGATGCTGTTTCTTTCCTGGACAGGAAACCAAAATTCTCACTTATTAATATTGTTAGTACTGCTGTTATTAACAGCACTGTAATTGCTATTTAATGATACCAGTAATTAATTCACACATAATCAAAGTGTGCAGGACAATGTGCAAATATTTGGGCACAATAACTTTTTATATGTCAGGAAATTTTGTAAAATTCCCAGCTGTCTGGAACCTCAGAGTTCGGGAGACATTCTTAAGATGAGGATAAAAATCCAAACTGTTATTATAACAATATTTTTACCTCCTTCTAGATCTGCAAAGAATGTTTGTCTGGCTGCTTGCACCATATAGAACGGTTCAGCAAAAGCTCATTGTTTCCCCATACAGTGCATGTGGAGGCTTATTTATCCTCTTCTTAGGCTGTATACATTTTTACAGTGGGATTGTGAGCTCTATTCCTCCCCCATGTCACTGTTATGATGCCAATTGCCATTACCTACTACAAAAGAGAAAAACAATTTTTCCTCTACTGCCAGACCTGGGAGTGAGGGATTTTCTTACGTTTTGTCTCAGCCATCCAGGGATCCCATTGAATAGTCGGGTGTATATAATATTTTGGCACTGTTGTACTTTCATCATACAGATTTTCAGTCAGTAAGGGGTTTGGTCAGCTGACAATAAACCAGAACTGGTACCAGGATTAGGAGAAGGTATTACTTGAAGGAAGTAGGGAGTAAAAATTATGCATCTGTATAGCCAATCCCATGTAGATCCTTTTCTTCATGTTCTCAGTATCATGCGGAGCACAGAAAAGGTTTGAATAGGGACACTGCAAGGAAATAAAATCTTAGATTGTTTAAACTTGTTCTCTTTGAGTACATTCCTATGTATAAAAAAAAAAACAGTGAACTCAAGAGCTGGACCCCTCATCATCCAGCTTCTTAGCTTAATTCTCAGGGTTTTGTAATATTTACTCCAACTCCACGAAAAGAAGAACTGGTATTGTTGAAGAACTGGGTATTTTGACTGTTTCCAGCTAAGATTGAAAGACAAGTATGCTTGGCATTTTCAATTCTTACCCATGAAAAACATGCAGGGCAACGGATGCATTGCATGGAAATTTCAGCAACATCCTCCTCTGTGGCTCCATTGTCACAAACAAAATTCTGAATTCACTTTCCATCTGTCCAGATGGCTCTATTACCTAAGCTAAAACAGGTGTAGACCTTTGCATTGCTGATCTCCTATTCTTTAGATTGAGAAAATGTTAAGGCACAAGGGAATATGATTTTGGTTTTTGGTAGAATTTAACAAGCACTTTTTATGAAGAACTAATACAAGTGACACCAGCATTTTCAGAAAATAACATCTTCCAGCATTTTGGAAAAGTAGAGAAGACTCTGTTTGACAAACACATAAACAACATGAAGAAGTCCTGGTGATCCATTGGACACAGGATTTTTGAAATTAACATTTAAGATAAGTTTTTCGCCATGCATACACTACCCTGGACTGTACAAAATGTAAAACAACATTCTCCCCTTAGAAATCTCTGATAGTTTTAAATTCTCAAAAAAACCCTAGAGAGTTGTTAAAGAAACATTTGTAAACAGTCGCTACTAACTGTGAGGAGCCATGCAGTGAGCAAATGACGTATCATACCACAAAGCAGAAATGGCAGAAGGTGTTCATAATGTGTCACCTGCACGTATAGCCCAATGTTACCAGGTAAAAAGGGGTACGAATTTCTGAAAAATTCATATCAAGGTTCAATACAGGTACTAATTGATTTTTGTCCAGCTTCCAGGTAATATGAAGTTGGTAGTTAATCTTTGCTTTGCTTGCTGAGTTCATTTAATCAGCCTCATTCACCCCTGTGTTGAAGTTCTGTAGAATGAGAGCTGTGAGTAGCCCTACATTTCTGCCATCATATTGAGATGGTTTCCACAGAAGGCACTTTCCAAGGGTTCTGACAACTTTTTCTTCTGTTTCAATCCTGGCTTTTATTAGAAATAGTGTGACGAGCAGAAGTAGGGAGGTGATTGTGCCCCTGTACTCAGCACTGGTGAGGCCACACCTGGAGCATTGTGTCCGGTTTTGGGCACCTCAATGCAAGAGAGATATGGAGGTGCTGGAGCCGGTGCAGAGGAGGAAAACGAAGCTGGCGAAGGGCCTGGAGAACAAATCATATGAAGAGAGGCTGAAGGAGCTGGGACTGTTTAGTTTGAGGAAGAGGAGACTGAGGGGAGACCTCATAACTCTCTACAACTACTTGAAAGGACATTGTAGAGAGGTTGGTGCTGGNCCAGGAAGGGTCTATATTTAGTTTATATTAGTTTGGGAGCTTGGCCATTGGTAAGCAGCCAGGAAGGCTGAAGTGGTCCCCTTTGACTTACTTCACTATAAATATGGAGTACATGAGCCCAGAACGTGCACATCAACGGCCACGGGGTTGGAAGGAATTCTGACAGGGCCAGGCTGATGGTGGCTGAACAGTTTTTCTGCCTTTGCCATTAGAAATGGACCTGGAGAGCTATGTTGCACGACTCAGGATGCCTGTAGGTGTCAGAAGGGCAGTGTGATCCTCTAGAGCTTGGGAAGGCAATGCAGAGGCACAGGCTGGTGGGCAAGGGCCAGGCTCTCCCCAGTGTCTCGGGGGGCACAGCCTGCTAGAACAAGCTCTTAGAAAAGCGCAAGAGACTCCGATTCTACCCAGACTAGATTTTCCCCCCATTTTGCCCCCAAGAATCCAAAACTGGACCAACGCACATTAGTACTGCCCTTAAGAGATACACAGTGTTTCTCACGCCCGTGCATTGGACACAGGGATTCCACCTCAGGATAAGTCTGTGATTAGGAGTAAGGTGTGTGGGAATTAGTACAACAGACTGAGGACCAGCTGAACCTCAGTGTTGATGTCAGCCTTTGCCACTGTGCCCAAAGTAAAAATTTTCAATCTGTCTATAATATTTTATATTCAGTTGGAAAGCATAAGGAATATGCTAATTTGCAATAATAATAATAAAGCCTCTCTTTATCCATTACAAAAATTTGGATTAATGAAACCTGAATGTTAATAGGTTGAGTGATACTGCAAATCTGTAATGACTACAGCAATTGAATGAAACTTAATTGTCCACTTTAATTGTATTACCTCTCAGGCAGTAAGCCTGCAGACACTAGGAACAGCAAATGGAACTATGAAAATCATAAACGTTTTACTCAATATTTTTTTCTACATCTAGCTTACTTCAAAATTCAAGATCTAACACTTCATGTACCTATATAAAACATAGCTTTATTTGTTACTTTTTAAGACTGCAGCACAATTTATTTAGCTGTGATCTTTCAGCACTTCTTAGTTATTATGTGTTTGTGCTGTCCCCAGACAGGGCATGATGCTGCAATTTACCATTTTGGTATTTAGGAGAATAGATTTTTTCCCTTTCAGTTGGCACTGATAATAAACCACTACATAGTGTATGGTGGTAATAGAAGTATCACCTTTTAGATTTGTCACAAACTGTAAATTTTGACATTATGATTACTAAAAAACTCCTGGGTTGCAGAATGTTGTTAGAGCTCAACTTCTGGATTCACCATTCAGCCTAGGTCCATCTGCTAGGCTCCTCTCTCTTCTGTCGTCAGTTACTTCAGCAAGTAATATGGGGTCTTTTTGTGTTTCTTGGACTTTTTCTTTTTTCTCAATAATTTTTTAATTGCCTTCACCTACCATTTTCTAAGATGATAAGCAAAATCATGATAAGCTGGGAGATTTTAAGGGTGACCTAAGTCAGGAAACAGGTTCTTCAGAAGTCTGAGATTTGCAGAATATATGATTTTGGCTATCTTATTGCCTGTGGAATGTGGTTAATAGGCTA
This sequence comes from Tringa tobata, assembly GCA_033628505.1. Lineage (NCBI taxonomy): Eukaryota > Metazoa > Chordata > Aves > Charadriiformes > Scolopacidae > Tringa > Tringa tobata. The sequence goes on from JAHREE010000225.1 coordinate 1,840,255, forward strand.
CGTATAACAAAAAAAGGTTGTGTCAGAGGAAAAGCCCATCAGTTACTCTCTCAGATAAGAACAACAGCCAAAAGAAATGACAGAAAACCCTGATGATTCTGGAGTAACTGGAAGAGTCAGAATATGAGACAAAAGAATATCTTGTATGTTAGACCAGGCATAATGAATCAAGGTATTTCATATGAGCAAGTTGTTTGAAGAAGTTTAGACACGCCATATATTGCAAAAGGATCTGGAAATGTAGAACAACTTGTAATCAGAGCCCTGGATGTGTAGATGCCAACTGTATTTTACTGTGAGAGCTTCACTCTCTAAAACTAAAAATGTTAAAATGACTAAAATGTCATAAATTACATAGAAAATTATTATAGTGACACGGACAGAAAAAAATCTAATGACTACAGAAATTTGATGTACTGGTACTGAAGGAATTAAAAGAAGAAATTCAGTATGTTTTGTACACGAAGTCAGATATGAAGGAAACTGAAGAAGACAATTATTTAAGCATATGGGGGGAAAAAAGAGGAATGGTAGAACATGGGGAAAAGGTACAAAAGAGTGAATGGAATTGGAGATTTAGGATTGAGTTTAGAAGGCTGATAATGAGCAGCTGTGGACATGAATCTACTCGAGTCAAAAGTGTAACAATCTGTTTATTAATTGCTAAATACAAGTTTTAAACGTTAGAATTTCTGTAATTTCTTATTTAACCTGCTGTAATTTTTCTTCCTATCTGTTAGAAAAATGCCAGAAAATAGTTAGAAAACCAGATAAAAATCAAGCACCATAATACATGCCCTTGTTTTATATCTTTTATAACGACAAAGCACTCCAGTATTGTGACTTCAGCTTTGACAAATATTTTTACTGTGATAAAGCTAACATGAAAATTCAACTGGATGTTATGGGAACTTCATCTTCAGTTTCATCCCACCATATCAAATATCTTTGCAAAGTCAATGAAGGAGAAAATGATTTCTCTATAGAAAGTTTTTTAAAATCCTCGTGAATGGAAGATGTTATGCACTTCTGTGATATATTAAAACACTTCTTTAAATGACCAGGTTTTAATCTTTTTGTCCTTCAATTTTCTTTTCAGGCACAAAGATATGTGAATCTGGACTAGAGTTATTTGATAGTCATGACCTCACCATGTGTTCAGAGTAAATCATGGGAACGCTGCTTGGAATGTAAATGTTGTCCAGCTGGCCAGGCATCTCACCCAGCCTTACTTTGTGATTTAATTCTTTGCTAAGCTTTGCTTTCATGTTCATTTCTTTCACTACATTTTGTGCAAACTGACAACCTCCTGATGCTGTTTCTTTCCTGGACAGGAAACCAAAATTCTCACTTATTAATATTGTTAGTACTGCTGTTATTAACAGCACTGTAATTGCTATTTAATGATACCAGTAATTAATTCACACATAATCAAAGTGTGCAGGACAATGTGCAAATATTTGGGCACAATAACTTTTTATATGTCAGGAAATTTTGTAAAATTCCCAGCTGTCTGGAACCTCAGAGTTCGGGAGGCATTCTTAAGATGAGGATAAAAATCCAAACTGTTATTATAACAATATTTTTACCTCCTTCTAGACCTGCAAAGAATGTTTGTCTGGCTGCTTGCACCATATAGAACGGTTCAGCAAAAGCTCATTGTTTCCCCATACAGTGCATGTGGAGGCTTATTTATCCTCTTCTTAGGCTGTATACATTTTTACAGTGGGATTGTGAGCTCTATTCCTCCCCCATGTCACTGTTATGATGCCAATTGCCATTACCTACTACAAAAGAGAAAAACAATTTTTCCTCTACTGCCAGACCTGGGAATGAGGGATTTTCTTACGTTTTGTCTCAGCCATCCAGGGATCCCATTGAATAGTCAGGTGTATATAATATTTTGGCACTGTTGTACTCTCATCATACAGATTTTCAGTCAGTAAGGGGTTTGTTCAGCTGACAATAAACCAGAACTGGTACCAGGATTAGGAGAAGGTATTACTTGAAGGAAGTAGGGAGTAAAAATTATGCATCTGTATAGCCAATCCCATGTAGATCCTTTTCTTCATGTTCTCAGTATCATGCGGAGCACAGAAAAGGTTTGAATAGGGACACTGCAAGGAAATAAAATCTTAGATTGTTTAAACTTGTTCTCTTTGAGTACATTCCTATGTATAAAAAAAAAAACAGTGAACTCAAGAGCTGGACCCCTCATCATCCAGCTTCTTAGCTTAATTCTCAGGGTTTTGTAATATTTACTCCAACTCCACGAAAAGAAGAACTGGTATTGTTGAAGAACTGGGTATTTTGACTGTTTCCAGCTAAGATTGAAAGACAAGTATGCTTGGCATTTTCAATTCTTACCCATGAAAAACATGCAGGGCAACGGATGCATTGCATGGAAATTTCAGCAACATCCTCCTCTGTGGCTCCATTGTCACAAACAAAATTCTGAATTCACTTTCCATCTGTCCAGATGGCTCTATTACCTAAGCTAAAACAGGTGTAGACCTTTGCATTGCTGATCTCCTATTCTTTAGATTGAGAAAATGTTAAGGCACAAGGGAATATGATTTTGGTTTTTGGTAGAATTTAACAAGCACTTTTTATGAAGAACTAATACAAGTGACACCAGCATTTTCAGAAAATAACATCTTCCAGCATTTTGGAAAAGTAGAGAAGACTCTGTTTGACAAACACATAAACAACATGAAGAAGTCCTGGTGATCCATTGGACACAGGATTTTTGAAATTAACATTTAAGATAAGTTTTTCGCCATGCATACACTACCCTGGACTGTACAAAATGTAAAACAACATTCTCCCCTTAGAAATCTCTGATAGTTTTAAATTCTCAAAAAAACCCTAGAGAGTTGTTAAAGAAACATTTGTAAACAGTCGCTACTAACTGTGAGGAGCCATGCAGTGAGCAAATGACGTATCATACCACAAAGCAGAAATGGCAGAATGTGTTCATAATGTGTCACCTGCACGTATAGCCCAATGTTACCAGGTAAAAAGGGGTACGAATTTCTGAAAAATTCATATCAAGGTTCAATACAGGTACTAATTGATTTTTGTCCAGCTTCCAGGTAATATGAAGTTGGTAGTTAATCTTTGCTTTGCTTGCTGAGTTCATTTAATCAGCCTCATTCACCCCTGTGTTGAAGTTCTGTAGAATGAGAGCTGTGAGTAGCCCTACATTTCTGCCATCATATTGAGATGGTTTCCACAGAAGGCACTTTCCAAGGGTTCTGACAACTTTTTCTTCTGTTTCAATCCTGGCTTTTATTAGAAATAGTGTGACCAGCAGAAGTAGGGAGGTGATTGTGCCCCTGTACTCAGCACTGGTGAGGCCACACCTGGAGCATTGTGTCCGATTTTGGGCACCTCAATGCAAGAGAGATATGGAGGTGCTGGAGCCGGTGCAGAGGAGGACAACGAAGCTGGCGAAGGGCCTGGAGAACAAATCATATGAAGAGAGGCTGAAGGAGCTGGGACTGTTTAGTTTGAGGAAGAGGAGACTGAGGGGAGACCTCATAACTTTCTACAACTACTTGAAAGGACATTGTAGAGGGGTTGGTGCTGGTCTCTTCTCACAGGTAATTAGCAATAGAACAAGAGGGAATGGATTCAAGCTGCAACAGAGTAGGTTTAGACTGGACATTAGGAAAAGATTTTTCACACAAGGAGTGGTCAGACACTGGAACAGGCTGCCCAGGGAGGTGGTTGAATCACCATCCTTGGATGAGTTTAAGAGTTGCTTAGATGTGGTGTTGGGGGATATGGTGTAGGGGAGAACTTTGTAGAGTAGGGTAGATGGTTGGACTCGATGATCCCAAGGGTCTTTTCCAACCTAGATGATTTTATGATTCTGTGACACATTTCTTTCCCTGCACTGGTCATCTTTGTGTTATGAGTTAAATTGTCAATCTAGATGAACTGAATATCTCCATTCGTTGCAGCTCAGCTACATCAACTTACATCCTCTACAGAGATGCCCCCAGGCCAGCGTTTACTGACCTGGTGCAGAACCTCTTTCTTGTATTATGAGACTGTCATCTTCTTTTTCTTTGCTTCTGGAGTTCTCTTGTTCAGTATCGAATGCTGCTGATCCATTATAGCTTGTTCTTGTCCAAGCATGTCTGTGATGGTAAATATGATGCATGATTACTCTGCTTTGTTTTTTCCAGGCACTGATCTCATTATGAAGGCGACAAGCTACTGCTTCATGATGACATTATTAAATGAGAACATAATGGCAAGAGTAGTTAGTCATGTCACACTGTAAAGAGAGAACTAGAGGAAAAGTTATACTTAGCAGTGACTATGAATGATTAAATATTTACCATATTGTGAGCAAGAACACAGTATTTCTAGTGCTGGAACTTATGGCTTAAAGAAAAAATAAAAATTAGTACAGCAAAAATATTATCCTGCCAAAGCTCTTGTATTGCCCTACTCATTAAATAAATGTAACACTTTAAATTATCTCATAATGGTGAGCAAAAATAAAATAATGTTGCTTTAATCACAAGAATAATCACTAATGCAGGAAAAAAATTTCTCTTTTCAAGCACTATGTTTATTCTATGATACATTAAATTGTCATTGGAGCCAGCACTTCCTCAGTTCTAATCTGGTCAGAAATGTGTTGATTTGAAAAGGATCATCCTTATCATTGTGAAGAAAAATGACAAGAATTCACATAATAGTGAATTGATGTAACTTGAGCCAAAAAAGTAAGAACAATGCTGGTTTCAGAGCACATAAAAAAGTCATTAAAATATGCTTAATTTTAAATGGACAAATAAAATAAATCTGAAGTATGAAATCCATGAAAAATGAAATACACATGCATTGTGCCTTTGTTATTATTTTTTTTTTTAACTTTGAAGAAAAAACGAGTTTGACTGTTAAAAGGAATTAAAATATATTTAAACTGGTCATCCACCAAAGCAAACCATGGCACACTTCTTAACTATACCCTTTGAGCCGACATATCTATACCAGGAACAAAAGACACTGCATTGCTACACAGAAATTTGAAAAAACATAAACCATGAACTGTTCTTGTTGAACGGCTTTTAGCCCTCCCAAACAAAGACAACTTCTCCTCATATATCCAATCCAAATGACCTTTCCACCTGCGAGATTTGTAGTTTTGGACCAGGATTTGCAGCCGAGAAAGAAAATGTGCTAATCGGAGTGGCTTTACGCTGCCCCAGGCAGAGGTTCACACATGCTGCAGGAATGCATGATCTGCGTCAATAAATACTCAGGGTAGTTTCAACACCTACACCATCCTTTTGTTAGGATGGTGTGTTCGTGGCCTCCCCTGTAAGATCGAATGCCAGCAGGAGCTGGAGAAAAAAAAAATCAGAAAAGCTTTCCAGCTCTATGCCGACTGACCCGTACGCTGCATGAAGAACAGAGGTGGTAAGTGCAGAGCAGCTCTCTTGCAATGCAGTAAACAGCATATCTCTCTCCCTGTAGCGATGATGCCCATTCCTACAGTCAGAGCCCCGCAGGCACCATGCAACCTTTGCTGGATGGCACGGTGGAATATGCAGCAGAGAAGGCAGAGCTGGAATCATCAGCAAAGGGAAGCTGGAAGGAAGCTCAGCAGCCCAGCCAGGCTCCTCGCTGTGCACAAGGCAGGGCCAACTAATCTGTCTTTTCCCTCCACCCCTTCTACAGCTGGCTGGAATACTTTTCAAAAACTTCTAAACCTCAAATAACAATGATCCAAAATACTCATAAGAACCCTGCTGTGATAAACTATTCTCACTATTCAATATTTTTTTCTCGATTGTTAATTTAAATCTCCCTTGTCCTCATTTAAATCTGTTACTTCTTGCCCTGCTGGCAACAGATTTTTAGGATGGTTTGTTTCCTTCCTCTTTAAGGTCACTTTTATGTATTTGAGGACTCTTATTGTATAGATATACAGTATGATATGCCCTTTATTCTCTAGATTAAATAATGGTAGTTTATAAAGGAGGCTCAGGGGAGACCTTATTGCTCTCCACAACTACCTGAAAGGAGGTCTCCTGCTTTGAAGTGAAATACAACCAAATTTCTTTTCGGTAATGTTACTTTTCAGTTAAGCCTCTTCTATCTAACTGAACTCTCTGAAATTAACAGCGTATTTTTCAGACAGCCTCGGTCTCTGGCAGTGATAAGGTCTAATGTTTATAGTGAATGCCAAGGAATGGTATGAAGAGAGGGTCCTGCTTATATTTACTGCTATAACAACCAAGGTCAGCTCACTTTGTTATGTAAGAGGATCGGAGGCAGAAGAGTGTAGAGGGGTCTCATCTGTGGGGAGGAGTGGACAGGACAGGTGACCCAAAACTGACTGGGGTATTCCATTGCATGGACATCATGCTCAGTATAAAAGCTGAGGGATCAAGAAGGTCAGTTTCTTTCTTCAATGGCCAGCATCCAAGGAGGACTCCGTCTGTCTGCCTTTGATCCAAATCCATGCATTCCTGAATCCAGATCTGGAATCCAGTTCCCATCCATCACTGATTTCAGTCCAGGGCTTTCCCAGTGCCTGCCAGTGGCGTGATCATCATTCTGGGAGCTCGATATGTTTTTGTATATATTGTATGTATTTCATTATTTTCTTTTTATTATTTTATGAAAATATTTAATAATATATATTTAGTTTGTTTTAAACTCGCAAGTGTCTTTCTCTCTCTTCCTCCTCTCCCTGAAGGGAGATCATTTCCCCTCTCTAAAGGGAGAGAGGTTGGAGAGAGATCTGCCATTCATTTCAGTGGCCGTTCCAGTCCAAACCATGACAGGAGGTTGTAGCGAGGTGGGGGTTGGTTTCTTTTCCCAGTGACAAGCAATAAGACAAGAAGAAATGGCCTCAAGTTGCACCAGGGGAGGTTTAGATTGCATAATAGGAAAAATTTCTTCACTGAAAGGGTTGTCAAGCATTGGAACAGGCTGCCCAGGGAAGTGGTTGAGTCACCATCCCTGGAGTTATTTAAAAAACATGTAGATGTGGAGACGAGGGACATAATTTATTCATGGATTTGGCAGTGCTAGATTAACAGTTGGACTCAATGATCTTAAAGGTTAACCTTCCAACCCAAATGATTCTATGATTCTATGACTTGTCTATGGGTTATATATTCAAGAGCTATAAACATTCACCATGTTCTCCTGTAGTCCTTGTCCAGGAAGTCTACACTTGAACTGTATGCCCAAAATTAAGCAGAGGACTCCATTTAAAGCAAGAAAATCACTTCATGTGACAGTGCTGTTTCAGGTTCAAGTATAAAGTTTGACTTCTTTTACAACAGCACAGCTATTAGATTTCTCTCCAATTTAGGATTCACTATTACATTCCCACCCAATACTGCAGAACCTCTACCTTGATTAATAACTTCCCATTCTGTATTCCTGCTGTTGCTAATTCTTCTCATAATATAGAACTTTGTTTTGAATTGCATCTTGGTTTTCAAAACTATTTCTTCAATTTGCCAGTCATTTGCAGCACACTACAGCATACTTTCCATCCCTCTAAACTGGATGATGTTTAAAAATTTAATAAAGGGACTCTCTGTTCCTTCATCCAGGTCATTAATGAAAATATGGAATAGTATTGGGCTCGTAACAGAACCACGAGGAATGTCATTTGATATGTTTTCCATTTTGTGAACACACTATTATTTATCCAGTACTGTTATCTGACCCATCTGCACTGACCTTGTGTTAGTTTCCTCTAGGCAACACCTTCCTATCTTGCTTAAGTAAGTGATGATATGTGACAAGATCTCTGGCATCTTCTGCTTCTGCTTTAAGCACACTGAAAAATTTATTTCTAACTATAATAGGCAGCCTTCTTCAGACAGGTGTGTTCTTGCTTTACTGTGGAAAATACAGAAGCTTCATGAGCTGTGGCTTGATATAAAAACTAAACTACAATACTTCTGTACGTCTTGGGCTGTGACACAGACTTAAGGTATTGGTGTTACTGAAGGGTTACAGAGACCCACAGCTCAAGTCATCTGACTCAGCATGTAGAAGGAGATGTCAAGCACGCCACAAGTCTTGTGCACCCTGAAGTGTTCATCAGACATGAACAACTTGCATTTTTTTTAATATGTTGCACACTGGAGAAATCTGTTCCTCTACACGGAGACCTAAAAATGGCTACTGCCATTAGGTCAGGCAGGTGTCTTTCAATGACTTAGTTAAGACCTAATTATTCCTCTTATCCAAATTTTTCTATTATTGTGATTAAATAATGAAAAATCAGTGCAACATGGATAAGCAAGTTTGTTTTTTTTTTTAAAGAAGTGCCTATATATTCACATGTAAATGGTATTTCTCAAGACAACCTTGTTTTATTGAGTTTTAATTTTTGCACTGGTGTTTGCAATAATGAGGTAGTGTTAATTTTTTTCTTCTCCAATGCTAAGTGTTTTTAAAAAGAGAAGTTTTAAAAAGTAAAGAAAAAAAGGAAAACAGTAAAGAAAAAAAAATAAAGAAAATTAAATAATGGACACCTTAAGAGCTTGTTGTAACTGTGTAGAGAAGCCTTAACAATAACCTTCTTTTTTCTGATGTTGTTTGTGCCATATTTAGATCAGATGGACTATTGTACAAATGAATTCTGTTAGAGTTCCAAGTTACAAAACGAATGGCAGAAATCCAGGCCATCCATCATGCAGCGCACATGTATGACCACCCAAATAAAAGTTTAAGTGACAGTTGTTGCAGGATGTCAAAACAATGATCTGAACCTTTCCTGCAATAAAAATACCACTAGACAGACATGCATAATTCTGATGGTAAAGTTGAAAGACAGTCGTAGTGGATACTTTAGTTTGCTCAATAGAGCTTTAGAAATGTGATTGTCCAGCAGTGCACAGAATTCCCTTGTTGTGAACAAAGCAACAGAAAATAAGAAGTTTTATCCCTAAAGACTGCAAAACATTTCTTTCAATACTCTGAATTCCTCCCACTTAAATTGGGAATGGAGCCAGGCACAGGACTGGCACATTACCTGCCGGAATCCTTCAACAGGTGAACAGGATTGGGAAAGAGGAACATTGTGAACAGATTAACAAAGGAGAGATTAGCATGGGATTTTCTCCTAGACATAATTTTGCACTCATTACTGTAATGACCAGTGCCAACACAATGACTGTGTCTTGCAGTAGAAAGCATGTTCAATAAATTGTTCAGTTTTAAAAGACTAGGACACATTCAGAGTATATATCCTGAGTAGACACTCAGGAGGATGCTAAACATCAGATACAGAATCTTATTTTTCAGTTACCACTTTAGATAACTTACATCCAATAAATTTGAGAGATGACTAAGAAGCTCTCTGGCTTCTTCATGCTGATTTTCATCAAGTTGTGGAACACCAAGGGTCTGGAGCACTGAGAGGCAGCAAATGGGGCAGCATTGTTAACAGGGGATTAGAGGCATAATCTCAACCATCAGTCCTAAACACAATAATGTCACAACTGTTAAAATACAATTAATAAACTAGTTTAAAGGGGGTGATGTACAATTTTTTTTTAAATAAATTTATTACTTCCTTTTAATTAGGGTTAACAAAAGGAACAATTTGAAAACTGATTTCTGTGAAGCTTTTAAACTGAGATCGGTAAGCATTTTCACCGAGAATCCAGAATCTAGCTAGAATAGTTTAAAAGCAAAGTAACTGCTATGTCTCAACATGCCACTGTAAACAGAGTCTTTATCAGGGTTTTTTAGGGATTGGTCCTTGACTTCATGTGTTCTACCTTGTATTGCTGATCTGGAAGAAAATCTAAAATTGCTGCTGAGAAAGTTCATAGAAGACACAAGTAATAAAAATGGTAAGTAATGGTGAGGATATGTTACAGAAAGAAATCAATCACAATCAGTCTGCAAGCAATTAATTTGGGCTTCAATAAAATCAACTGTAAAATTACCAATTTAGGAAGGAAGAATACAGAACATGATTACAGCATGGGAAGCTCTATCCACATTAAAAATGGTTTTGAAGAAGGCATACTGAGACTATATTGGATAATCAGCTGAACATTGGCTCCAGTACAATTAGTTGGGCAAAGGGCTAATGAAATCTTGGTTGTGTATATACAGGTTTATCAAAAAGAAAGTTACAAGCAGTGATTCAATTGCCTTTTTAAATATCTACATGTGGACTAGAAATACAGTAACAAAAGAGGCACCTCTGTCCTATGGAGACCTCTGTAAGAAGATACAAATGCTTGAAATGAAACTTAAAGAAGCCTAGTCAATAATTAGAACACACACTATTAACAGCAAAGGCCATTAATCATTAGTACAATTTAACAAGAGTTGTGGTAGACAGCTTCTCCATCACTGGAAATTTAAAAATCACAGGCTACTCCACTAGTTTCTGCTGCAAGCAGAAGTTAATCAGCAAAATTAAATTCTTGGTTTCATGGGGGCATTCAGATTATAGTGGGCTTGTCTGTCTTTGCCATGTACAAATATGTAACACAACTTTATAATTGCAAAACTGTTTATCATTATACTCTAGACTTTCATATAAATACCAGACTTTGAGACCTCTGTACCTGGCTGTACAAAAAAGTAACCATTTTGTATTCAGGTCATACAGCTGAACAGCAGAAAAAAAGATTTTGCTTTGACTTTATCTTGTTTTGACGTTCTCTTGATGTAATATAAACATGACTGTGACTAAGGTATCTCTATTCTTAATAGGAAAATATATCTTCCTATTGAAATACCAGAGAGTTCAGTTATGGCCTTTGCTCTTAAATTTATACATAAATATACAGGCATGACACAAAATATTCATAATGAGCCTTTGGAAACATACATACTGATATTTTAGTCAGGGCTGTGAACAAGAGCATAGTTCTTTTAAGGTTTTTTACATACAGGAGGAGTAACTGGTAAAAGTTTCAGTGTATTATCTTTCTTTTGTGAGCATCTGGGATCCTTCCTTTTAGTAATATTAATGCTGTATTAAACTGGTTTGTCTATTCAGAATATGATCCTGTTACCAGCTAGCTAGTTATCTATGATAGTAATCTATAGTAAGCGATACTAGAGTGGTCTTTCATCTCAGACAATAATAAGGGTTGGGATAAATGACTAAGAAGATTTGCACTGTCAGCAGTACCACCCATTCACAAGCATATTTTTCACAACTTTGAAAAAAAATCTCCTGTTATTTCATAAAGTTTTCTTATAGGGTAGACTGCTTCCTAACTTGTGCTGCTGGTCATTGCTGTTATGGCTAAGATATTTTTCACTCTACTTATGTGATTTATAAGTCTATCCTAAGTAAAATGAGTTACTAATGTGATGCCACGAGAAGAAGAGAACTCATATAATAAACCTTTTGGAAAAGGAACGAGTGAAGCAGTTGTTATGAGCTTACTTTCATGGTCCATAATGCCAGCAATCTCAGTGGAAAACTCCTTTCAAGGGACCAACAACTTGCATCATTCGGTAATTGCCTTATGCTCATTCTAGATCAAGCCTCAAAGAAAGACAAAGAGGTAGTAAAACTTGATTGTCTTGTCCCTGAATGCATTAGGAATACAGACTGCTGTCATCCAGAATACATATCACGCAAATATCACCCAGAGTGTACTACCTGGTTTCATCAAGTTACCTTTGCTATCATTTGAAACATGCAGCTTATTCTAGACTGTAGAGAATATTTTAAAGTGTAGCAGCAAATTAATGCTGGGAGATGTTTTTCAGTAAATTGAAAATTTATAGGACCTTTTAATTACGAAAGAAAAAGATAGCTACCATACTAACAGATAAATACTTGTGCAGTCTGCCAGGAGCTGCCTGAATATATGTAAATATATGATAATTAGCCACTGTTCATGGTACAACATTTTCAAGAGGTAGTAAGGCATTTTTTCATCTGATTAAGCAGTGAATATGCAATAGTAAAAGGTCAATTCAATGTGAGTCTGTCACATGATATTCTAATAGCATCATGCCAATTTAAGTGGGTAGGCATCATTTAAAGTAGAAACTCATTTTCTCGATCATCATTTTCTGTAATGTCTCACAACACAAGAGACACATTCAAGGAGCAGAAAGAATTGTAAGACACTACTTTAAGGCAGTTTTTATTTCAGACATAGTGAAATACTGAGAAAAGTCTGGTCAGACACTTTCAACCTCTGCGCTGACAGCCTGAGTGACTTTGGAACAGCACAGGGTGAAGTGTACGTAACCAAGGGCTATCTGGTGAAACATACCTGCCTTTGAATTTCTTTTGCAACTAAATATTATTAATTTCATTTTGTAGGTGAGGAAACTCAGGCAAGTAAATGACATGGCTACATAAACCTAACACCTTAACCAGGCTAAAAAACACACGAAAAACCTTGACTTCCAAATATCTGCCTAAGACTGCATTTCTCTGATCTCTCAGTATCACCTGTCCTTTATCTGCAGCTTGCATAGAAAGTGCTATACTTCTCCCTTTCTGAAAGGGATAGCCTATAGAGTGAAGCTGTTATATAGTATATAGCTGTAGTTTGAAACCAAGGGTCAGATGAACAGGAGTCACACTTACATTAACCTCTTTACCTTCCTTTACAAGGCTGGTGCTGATCCCAGTGACCAGGATTTACACCTTCCTCTTTTAGTTAGCGTTATACCCAGCTCCACTTCTTGCTCTACTTTCTGTTTCCTTCTCTATCCCATTTCCCCATTACCACTACTCACCCTCTTTCTATTTCTGTTTGCTAGGGCAACTACTGAAAATGGTTCTGGGACAGCGTCTGAGAGCATCAGGAAGTCCTTTCAGTCTTCTCTACCAGTAGATACATTTCACAGAGTTGCCTTCCAGGAACTGCCAGGTCTACCTATGCTAATGTACCCCTATTGCTATGTGTTCAGCTCTTTTGGAGCCTGTTCTTGGCATTAAAATTCTAGCCAGATAGTTCCTATAAAGAGATATAGTTGTCTAATATTGGAAAGTCATCGTTCATATCAGCAGCTCTCACAGGGATGGGCTGAGACATGTAACTTCTGTCTTCTGGAATCAGGGTGTTAATAAAAATAAAGCACATTTTACACATCACGTTCAAACTGGGTATAAGAGAGTTATAGTGAAGTGTTATGCAGTTGGCTGCACCGTTAAGCTGAGCTCTGTGTATATGTGCAATGCAGTGGTGCAATTTTAATGAGAAACTCCCTGAAAGTTATTACTAAGAAGCAAAGTATTGCCATGCAGCTTTATTGCCAGATCACTGAATTCATCTTCTCTCTCTTGGACTGAGCAAAGCACACTGTAGAAGAAGCCAAAAAAACTCTTCTCATTCCAGCAGTGTCTTTGAAATGGCTTTCTTATCTTGCAAGTTTGCTGCTTTAACTCTTTTGATCTATTTCTACACCTGTCTAACTTAAGGGGTCCACAGGTATGGATTTGTCCCACCTCCATAGAGCTTTTTCCCCCCGTATCTCTCCCCAGCACAGCACACGCTGGCCGGTTGCCAGCTCTGTTAGCTGACTTGGTCACTGCAGTATGCGATTTGCATTGGCAGTTCTGCAGTAAAACAGAAAATTTCAGAGCAGAACAGCAGCACTCAGATCACTGCTGGCGCAGCCACGGCGGTTGCTCCAACGATTTAGAGTTAGCCCCTCAGGTTTTGTTTCTTAAGATGCTGTCACACAATGGAAATCAGCTTCTTTGTCTGCAGTGGCAACTGGCGGGGGATGAGGGGGAGGCAGGCAGGAGATGCAGCTGATGAAGAGCCCAGAATGAAGAAAGAGAAGTATGGCAAAATTGATAGGGAAGAAAGGATGCAGATGCTGCTGTTTTGATTAATGAAGTAAAAGCTGTTAGAGATGCTCTAGTTAGAGATTGCTGAACAATCTCCAACAAATCACATACTCAGCAACCTAGTAGTGTGGGTGTGACAGGCACAGCTTCTCTTATGTTGGTCTGCAGAAAGGAATTGTGGGGTAAAAGGGCAATAAATAGCCAGCATTACTCTGCTCAGGTAACTGACCACTGACATCACCCTCTGCCTCATTTCCTCATGTTGGGATAGGGATTGGGGGACTCTCAGTGTCAATGTCTTCAGCTCTCCTAGTGCTGTGTCCTCCTGAGGACTATGCATAGATACTCTGAATTTCTGTCCTCCTGACTCATTGCGTGTTCTGGAGCAAGAAATTCTCAGTCTCCCCCACATCATTATCATTACCATGGTTTATTGGAATGTATGAGTCATTCACAGAGGTAGTGTGGCAAATCATTATTAATATATGAACAGAATTCTGTTAATATCCAATTTTATCTAAATATTAAACACATTTATTTGGCCTTCTAACAGATATAAGAGGGACAAACAACAAAAGGAATTCTCTGTCACAAGAATTTTCTTTATGAGCTAAATTTCCCTTTTCGTAAGCACTTTAGCTACGGCCAGATAATCAACTACCATAATTAAATACATGGTGATTTATACCAGAAAAGAATCTAGCCTAGATCCTTTTCCTTTGACGATAATTTGATAAGAAAAAATGGATCTCTTTTGCAACATTTAGTTTGCTCCATGTTCCCTAAAACCCTTACAATATCTCTGCTTTCCCAACATGGCCCCTAAAGTACCCTCAGCTCTGCCCATGATCTCCGTTCACCAGCTGTCAGACGAAGCTACAGATGAGTGTATCGATGAGCTGACATAGATGTCTATAACACTAACTAATAATCCAGACAGTCCACTGTAGACGTGCTGATTTGGATTTTTCACCTCTGTAGAGCTACCACTTCCAATGAAATTTATGGGAATGTAGTACTTCCAGGCTGTAGGTCCCCAAATCAGGTTTGGTTGAAATTGGCCAGTTGGTTGAAAAATTCACTGGAATTGAGAGATGTGCTGTCAAGTAACAGAAAGACAGGTGCTTTCGGGAACATCAGTCCCTTGCGGTATTTCCTGGTATATCATGGGAAATGAATGACAATTCTCAATTTTCTGAAAGTTAATTTTTATCAACAGTACTGCTAAAGTTTCATTTCTGTAATTTTTAATGAAACAAAGAGTATGACTAAGCCCCTTTCCCACCTTAGACAAAGCAATCTGAATTAGAGGTTTCTTGTACATCCAGTAGTTATCTGATTAATCCCAGAGCACTCCTGCAAAACACGGAAGTGCACTTAAGATGCACAATGGGAAAAGTAATTTTTAACAGAAACTTTCTAGTCTTTTTTTATTCATCACATATAAGCAAAGAAGAATCTAACTTTTTTTTTTTTTTTTCTCTTTATAGGTCACCTTTACATTTGTATCCATAAATTAGAAAAATGCTGTGATACAACTAATAATCCTTAGGGAAATTCATGCACTGTTGGAGAAGATTTTCCCCAACAAAAATCAGTCCTTGGAATGATAAATACTTTTGTTAATGAGATATAAGGAAAAAGTAAATTATTTTTTCTGTATCTGTAGAATTAGGTTGGCTGAGCTGCCTGGATTAGATCCATGTGGGAGTTAGCACAACACCCAAAAGACAACAAAAAGGAAAAGATGTCCATAAATATGAACTACAGCAGCTTAAACTTCTTCCGAAACAAGATGCTCAGCTCCAAGTGTGATGGTAGATAAACTAAGGGGCTGATCCTGTGATGTACTGAATATTTCAAAGTGCTATCACACTGATGACTCTGGAGGAAATATAGTTGACCTCTATGGCTGGCTATGAAAAATGACATTACTGTGGATTCTCTATGTGCAAATAAATTACTCTGTCACTCTAATCAGACTGGTCAGAAAACCCTCTTCCAGCACAGAAATACAGGCTTATCCAGCTGCTCTCTGCTGGAGGAAAAGACCCTTACTAATTCTAATGAGGTAATAAATGTACCTTCAGCAATTGACTGAAAGAGGTTTTGAGGCAAACTCTGTTTCAGCAGCTAATAACAGATCACCTTTAACTTGTATGATATAGACCTGTGTTTCCACATGATGATTCTACTTTCGCTGCCACAAGGTGTGTACAAACTTTGCAAGCTTGCTGAAAAGCATTGATCCAACAAGTTTTGCATTGCACCTCCTGTTGTTCTTTTCATCCATCCATGACACTGAAGTTTGACTTCTTTTATGCAGTTATCCTGTGTTATTCCAGGAGGAACAGTCACCTGTATTATGTTAGTCTCTCTAGCACACAACAGGTAGCCCCACTTTCTATGGCAGAAGCAGTGCTTTGGCACTTGGCAACTTTGGCAGCACCAACACTTTGAGATCTTTGAAATGAAACCCCCCAAAAAAGGGTTAGGGCCTCAGTGTTGCTAAGTGGTGCCCAACTGGAGCCCTGGCTACGCAGAGTGACACAACTAGTGTGTCCAGAAGGGGGCAGCCCAGAGCAGCGCAGATGTGAGCAGCTCTGTGTTACTTGACCAAGGAAAACTTTTGATGAAAATGCCTTTAGCAGCAGACAAAGCACAACTTCCCCTGTCTGGAGTACAACTTCACTGCCTTTAGAGTAAAGCCTGGTCACAGGTGTAAGAATAGGTTGTTGGATCATCAGGGTGTGAACAGCTATGTGAAGCTTGAGGCCAGAGCAATCACAACTGTGTCAATGCATCTAAACATCATTTCAGAGGTGGAGGTTCTCTTAGCGTAGACAAGAGCTGGTGTAAGGCCAAGAAGAATGGGTTCTTCACCATGTTCCTCTGGTGCCGCCCAGTACCAAGGACATTCATGAAGCAGAAGGAAGCCCAGAGCCTTTTGCTGTGTGTGGCAGGAGGCTGGAGCCTCCTGGAGTAAGTTGGAGACAGACAAGTAGAGCCCTGATGCTCCTCCTCCTCTGTTCTGTCAAGCCAAAATTCACTCAGGCAGAGAGCCTCACCCTGTAGCCACGATATTCTTCTGGCCCTGAAATTTGCTGCTTGTCTGAAACTTGTACTGTAGCCAAAGGAAGTTTGAGTACATGGAAAAGCTGCAGAATATAAGCCCAAGGCTACACATACATATTTATTATCCATCCAAGATTTATAATTGAAGTGGACATTCTGGCAATGTGATAATGATCTGATTACAATTTTTATCACTGTTTCCCAGAGTATCCAAAAAGACCCAGAGATGTAAAATTTATCTCCTCCTTCCACATTCCACTGCAAAGCCTGCCAAGGCGTGTAAGCCCCTGCGTGCCATTTCTGAGGGCTTGTTGTGGGAAGCTTCTTTGTTATCTCTGCCTTATGCCTGGGCCAAGAGATCTCCTGGCTATTAGCCTAAAACAGACTCAGTGAATGGCTTTCCAGGTACCCATTTAATGTCTGGTGCAGCCTTGTAGCCAATCAAGACTTGCCGGAGGCTACAGATGGGGGTTTTGTCTGTGAAAAATGAAAGAACAATATTTTAACTGTATGTTGTAGGTTGTCAGTGATGTTCTAGGTGATAAGACCAAGAGTAAATGGGAATTAAATAGGGAAAACATCTGAAAATAGTTTGTATTAGAGCAAGAGGACTACAAAAATGTGTTCGACATTGACTGTAGTACTATTTGAAAAGTTGGATTGCTTAATGTGTCATTTCAGCTGACACCAAATTTCCATTTTTGATAACGTAAATTGGATTTCTCAAAGTGTTATTTTATTTCTTTTAAAGTTTGTCTATTTGAAGTATCTGTGAATAAAAGGATTTTGTTGCACTTAATTTTACTGTTCTCATTGAATAAAATAAGTATATTTATTTTTCCCATCTTCCAAAAAGGCAGACAGGGGCAAAAAAAGAATTAAAATGAGCTAAAATAAAACCCAAACCTGAAAAGATCTTGCGGCTCACTCAGGAATCTTATGGTTTTAGACCCATTACTTTTAATCACAAGCCCAACATTTCATAATTTTAAAATTATATTTTTCTTGCTTATCGCCTAAAGCAAACTCAAATATATTGGGGGAGAAGGGGAGGGGGAACACCCAGTTATTTGAGATTAAAATGGAATTCTATGCTTTCTTTTATCAGCACGTTGCCAGAGGGAACACAAAATACCTGGTAATCCATTTCCTCTTACAGTGAATTTTTTATGACGGAGACATTTTCATCTTTCTGTATATAGGTGATCAGATTTTCCTGTTATCTGTCTCATATTTTAATGGGAGGTTATAGCACTCCATGGGGCAGGGATGTGGAGGTTCCAGCCTGGGCTTCCTCACTAGCTCTGCTGTGGGCTCACTGGAAGAGGGACAGGGACATCAACTCTGGATTCCAAAGCGCTGAGTAGTGCAGGGAAGGCTTAAATCTGTCCAGCAAGCCTTGCTCGGTTCTGCTCCTCAGCTTTTCCTTAGCTAAACCCTGCCAACAGCTACATGTAAATGAACTCGATTAATCCAGATCCAAGTTGGCATATTCACAAGGTATTGCACACTCAGCTGGTTACCAGCTTGGACCTGTGCTACCTTAAAGCTCTGTACGCTGCTCCACTGCATGAAATAGGTTTGGCCTTAGTGACTGTGATTGATAAACTTCATTTGACGTGTCTCAGGTCATTTGCCTCTGGAACTGGGATTAGACAGATTTGCTTTGCAGGTGTGAGTCAAAGCGCGAATGTCCATAAAATCGAGAGTTTCAGAGGGGGGGAAGCTGTGCTCACTGGATTAATAGCCCGTATTCACACACCTGCAAATTCTTTATCTACTCACCCGCTGAAATTTTCCATCCCTCGGATCATCCCTTGAAAAATCAGTATTTTGGAAAGTCTGAAGAAAACAGAATTCATGTTCCAAGAATCAGTTTCTGGAAATGAGATAGCCCTTTGGAAACCAGTAGTAGCACTGTGCCTCAGCAATGCGTAGGCTGCAACATCCAGTACATTATCCCATGTCTTTTTGATTGTCAGTAATGAAGCTCCAGATTTAGACACCAAATTTAGGTGTTACAGAGTTGATGCCTATATGCGTGATAAGTTTAGACAAGTACAGACAATAGAAATCTGGTAAACATAGAGAATCCAGAGACCTTTTCAGCTTCTCAATATAGGCATCTGTTCTCAAAGAAAAATAAGTCTCTAATGGCAATGTTCAGCTGCCAAAACATCAGTGTATAGCATTAGGTGCTGTAGGCTAACCTGTGAGCACTGCTGCTGCTGCAGCAAGACACTGATCTTCCTCTGGGATGAGGTCATACAGCCCAAGACCTGTGTAGATATATGAGATCTCCCAGGGCATCTCAAATGGCATTAGATGTACATATTTAGGCCACTGAGTCCTTTCTCATTGACTGCATCATCTAGATCTTCAGCAGCTGTACCAGCTGATAAATCTGATTGGTCTGTAAACACCTACACTGCAGACACTTAAAAAAAATTAGGTGGAGCTGGTTACCACTCTGGTTTCATATGTACCTCTCACGAGTGTATCAGCTGTAGTCAACAGCACAGCAACCTCCTTGAGTGTGACAGCTGCCCAGCAATAGTGAGTGATGGTGGCTGGGAGTTCGTGCTGGTACACCATGACTGAGTCATTCATCTTAATCTTCGCTAAGTTGAGAGGTGGCCACAGAATGTGTATGATATTTCATCAGATTTCTCCAATACTGTGTACAAGAGCGGTGAGTTGTGTTTTTTTTTCCAAGACTTGTTGTTTTCCTGTGGATTTAAAATGGCACAGCTGAGGGCTCTGTCACTTCTCAGCAAGACCGATTAGTCTGCGTGGAGTGCTGCCCTGAGACAGACATGCTGCTCCCAGCTCTGACTGATAACTTGGGCATGCCTTGCTGGGTAGACAGCCCTACATGTCTATGCATCCAACGACTATATTAGCCACTACATCACACTGAGAACATATGCCTTATTGACAATCAAAATGTTTTTCTGATTCACTGCTTTCTAAAATTCAATCCTTCCTCCTGCAGGTGTGATCGAAATGTGAATTTGCAGGTGAGCGTGTCTTATGAATGAACTTATTTTGCTCTACAGAACTGCCCTGACATTATTTATCAGGTCCCCATGCAGTGTTAAGGACATGGCTGGACTGAGGTCTAAACACTAACATCGCTTCCAGAAGCAGAGGGGGTTTCACTGGAGGTCTGATGTCCGTTTCTTTAGCAGGCATGACTCTGCTTAACTTACAAAAGCTGACAGCAGCTCTGAGTTGGGAAGATTGATTCTTGCTTCTTTATTCTTTAATTAACCTATCCTCTGCTACACTGTCTAGTTAATATTAATGTGTTCTCCTTGAGCTCAGCTACTTACCCGTCATGCTACGTGATCTTCCGTTGCCAAACAATTAAAATATCCCCCTCTCTTTTTTTTTTTTTTTTTTTTTTGCTTTTAATTAACTTACTGACTACATTTTATGAGATGGAGGTATTTTATTTTACAAAATCTAAGTATTCAAATTTATTAATGTAGTGAAAGTGAGCAAATATTTGGAATACAAAAAGTGTCTCTGTGGTTGTTCACATAGAAAACCCAAATATTTGCTTAGCTCTGAAATGAATTAATAGCAATTGGATAGTTTGCCTTCTGCTACTTACATTAAATGTTTCTGACAGATGAGTGAGAATTGCAGAGAAACCATATGTTTTATTTTAAAATGAAATTTATGGAAAAGCAGCCAACTTCATCAAAATTCTAATCTGAGTCAATTTTTTCTTATTTTTTTTTCTAAAAAAGCATTAAAAAGGTATCCTCAAAATTTTCCATTTTTTATTGAGTGTTTTCCCAAAAATGGATAAATATTTTTAAAAATGTATTACAGAAAATTCAGAAAGAATAAAAAAATTCATTTCAATCCTCATAGAATGAAAATAACATTCAAATTTAAAATTTCCCTATATCCAAAGAGGCTGTTTTTTCAAGGTATTCCTAAATTTTTGTTATTAGTTGTAACTTGCCTTTGTAGTGCACTACACTTAAAACGAAGTGTTTTGTCGTCATAAATAAATTAAAAATCCAAATATTTCTTGTAACTGAATACATTTGACAATCTACCTAGAAAGACTGAAAAATCATTAAAACTTTATGGCAAATGAAGTGAATTTTGAATGTGCAGATGCATAAAAATGCAAAAGGAATGAACCAAATCTGAAACTTCGCTGTATATAACACATTAGTAAAAATTTTCTTATTTTTAACCACATGCTCCAATCACACTGAATAAACACATAATCTGACCATGAAAATTAAGCAGAATCTATTAGAGATTTGGTGGAATAATGTTTTTGTTTAATGGCTATTGAGTTTATGACAATTTCATACCTTGTAAATAAATAAATAAATGCCAAATTTTTATGAAACCAGATATTAAAGCAAAATGTGGTTTATGTGCAAATCAAAGTATATTGCCAGCTTCAGACAACAGAGCATAGGCACAGCATAAGACAAAAGCTAGTCGGGTCCAACAAGTTTATTAACAGGCGTAGAGCTGCAGTTCCATGCCTGTCACCTGAAGAAATCACTGCCAGTCTGCACAGCACAGGCACCGGAACACTGGCAGTCTGAAAGGACACGTATATAATAGCACATTCAATATCTCCTATTATTGTAATGTCAGACAATGCACTGTCTTTAGGCACTTGCCACTTGCAAAAGCTCTCTACCTGAGCCCTGAACCCTCGGGGAATGACTTGAATAACTGAATAACTTGTTCTTTCTGAATTGCGTTAGACACACTGATGACAACCATTTGCAGGAGTTAAATGAAGTTCAACTAGTGATGGCTTTGGTTTTAATCTCAGTGTATAACAAATTCAGTTCCTTTATAATAGAGATTCAATGAAAAGGTGATTTCAGAATTTTAAGTTTCATTTGCTAGTAAGCAGAAGATGAGGTGGAAGCTTAGACCTGTTCACTCAGGGTTTACCTGCACGCAGTCACTGAATGAGTGACAGGTAGTTTATGCCCCAGTGGCTTGCAACCTGATTGATCAGGAAATAGAACTCTCCCTTCCAGAGTAGTTTATTTTTAGTTTTGCTATCTCAGCATTCTGAGCTATATTATGCTTTGTCCATCTTCATGAAGCCAGTGGAGTTACTCTGGGGATTCATCAGATCTTTTTTGTCCATGAGAGTGAGGAAGAGAAATGAAATATGAAATATGAAATACGAAATATTACTTTTCCCATTGCTTTTTGCTATTAATAGAATCAAGCCTCTGTTTTATTATATACTTCAATAATAGCTGGGTAAGTTGATTTCTATCTATGATACTCAGTAATCATCAGTAATCCTGTCATGAAAAGTGCTTATTATGATATCTTTTGCCTGCAATCTGGTTGGTATCTGCATTCGGTTTGGCTGTACTTTTCCCGTTGCTCATAATTAATCGTCAGTGCACTGTAGTCCATTAAAGATGTGTGAGACTTCGATACACAGTCTGGATCTCATATTGTATTAGCACTGGACAGTCTGTACCTTACAGGGCAAAGAGACTAAGTGCTTGGTTTACAGGTAGTTGAACTGCTTGTCATCATTATCTCTGATTCATATGATTTGCTGCAGAAAGGAATTAAATAGTGAAGTAATATGAAGGGTGTGATTTTGAATGAACTTTTAATTCTAGTTGGAAATGTCCTAAATCTGAAGGAAGTTCTAGGGTTAGGTGTGCTTTGCCACTTCAGGTCTCAAGCCACTCTTTCCAAGTGACAGACTCATCCCTACATGTCTGTTGGGGTGGAAGTCTGTCCTCTATCTCACATTCAGACACCCAAATCACAGGACTTTTCTCCACTATTTGGGATTTCATCAGAGGCCACCAGCTGACTTGGCTTCTTGGCATTTGTGTCATGGTCAGGATAAAGGGCAAGCCTTTGGATAAAGGTATGTCTCATATATTTATATCACAGAAGAGGGAAAAAAATGAAGAGAAAAGAAAATTTCAGCACAGCTAGATTTCTTCCTTCCCCAGCAAATCTTGGAAATCTCTTCTTTGACCCATTTGTTCCTCTGAGACCTGGGGCATAGAATAAGAGACATTCTTCAAGCTCTCCATCTAATTCTCAGATGTTGACCATGCACTGCCTGGTTTAACTTGGGTTGCATACCCTTTCTCAGAGTAGACAACCTGTATTGAGGCTATTATAAGGCCCCTGGCTTCCTGAAAGCTGAATCTGGAATATGTAATAAGATGAAATAGTTTGGTACAAGCTTAATGTTCACCACCTGACACTGTTATTTGAAGGGGATTTAGTTGTCCCAAGGTGACTAATATATTTACATGCACAACTAGAGACTTCAGAACCTACCAGAGTTGTTGCTGTACAACAGCAAAAGACATCCAAAGACAGACAAAAGGCAGAGACATGGAGAACTGAGAGCAAACTTATTCACAGTTTTAAACAGACCAGCAGACTCGTATACCAGATGTTACCATCAATTCAATCAAGCAGGCTGATTGGATTGCTCAGTTTTAATAGGTGAAGTACTGTAGTAGATGTATTTGCCTAAGGCATGTATACTCTGAAGAATACTATTGTTCTTTACCAGTTTACTGTGAAAGTCACTAAATGGCTATTTTAAATATTATTTACTCTAATTAGTAACATTGTTTTAAGGGTTGTCATTGTGAAAGCTATTTTCTCTTTACAACGTGCTGATAAGAAACAAGACAGCAAAATGATTGCAAACTCAGATATCTGTAAAATATTTTTATACAGGATATCTTCTACTCCTTCCAGCTATTTCTGCCCATTTTAATGATATGTAAGCTTTATTCCTGTCCTGCCTGGAGACTTTGGGAAGACTCTTGCAAGTCATAATAAATGACACTTCAAACAAATCACCATTATCAAAAGATTTGTTTGTTTGGAAGGAAGTCAGCACAGAGAAGACAAAGGAGAAAAAATCATTTTTCAGTGAATCCTGTATCTTCAAGCATTTCGCAACTACCATTAAAGATATTTCTTGTCTCTATGAAGTCTATCCACATACATCTTTCAGTGTTGCCTTGAACCTAGTGAAATCTATTCATGTTCTTTCTTGTGATTTGTTCTTAAAGCTTTTCAAAATGTTTGCAATGGCAGTGCAATTGTATTGCTTCAATCTGTTGAAAACTGGCTTAAAAAATATCATCTGATTGTGCAAAAACCATTGCTAAATCACAGTCTGGATCCTAAAACAGTGTTTGCTAGTTTGGACCGCACTTCCTTTTAGACATGAAGTATTACCTCAGTCCACCATAAATTTACTAATGTAAACTGGAGCTATAATCACTGATAGTCATGAGGTGTACCACAGGATAAAGTTATATTTTTCCTGGTAAACTCTCAAAACAGCAGGTAAATGTTCACCTGTATTCATTTGTGTCCACCAGTCAGCATTTGCCTAGAACTGGGTAGATAGCACACAATTCTATCTGCTGTCTACCAACCTAGTGTGTATCATTCTTTGAATATAATGTCACAGGTATCATTTGCGCTAAACACTATTCTTTGCAACTCAAGTACCCATCCAAAAATTGTGTTGAAGTTGTCTGTATGCAAAGATTTGCAGTTCAAACTTGATTCCTTCTCCACTGTTGCTTGGAGTATTGTAGTAAAACTACAAAATATTTGTGTTGTTTCTTGGAGCAGATGAGTGATTCTGGTAGTTTTTGTTTTAAAGATTGAAATGTTGCACCAGAGCCGTATTGATTTGTCTGTTTTAGATATGATCTGATAAAGCTTGGGAACATTTTGTGAGCAGTTTTACAAGAAAAACAATGTTAGAGGAAGGTGCAGCGAGTAGTGGCTCTGCTGAAGTTCTGTTTCTGAAGGCACTGGAAATGAATCGAACTGACAAAAATACACAACTTGCTTATGAAAAATGTCCACACTCTATCGCTCTTTTACATTCTTCATAGGGATCTTGTTAAAATAAAGGGCAGGTAAAATATGAAATGTGCTGCTCTTGACTTAGAGCCTAGGAAGACTTCAAGTGTGGGTTATGAAGTGAGAATACTGGGACAGCAGATCTGCACTGAGACACTCTGTTCTGAATCACAGCACACTAATTTGTAACTACTAAGTTCAGTGGTTCATCCTCCAAGGATTTCAAGAAAATTTTAACACAGGAGAAATAGAGGTAAAAGTGGGGGTTATCTGTGATCACATAAAAAGTAAATTTATTAATGACAACAGTTTTTGAGACTTGCTAATGGTGGAAGTAAATAGGGCCAAACTGCAAGCTAGTCTAAACTGGACTCAAAAGAGTAGTCCTTCACTGTGTGTGACAGTGAGATATTTCAGAGCAAGAGACAAATCTCCCCACACCTCATTTTGAACTATTGTATATAACTACAAAACATCATCCTAACCCACTTGTTTTGGAACACATTAGTCTTTGACTTTCTCCATAGTGTTTGTAAATCAATAGAAGAAGCCAGGAACTGGTCCTCCTGTATCTGCCTGGGACTTCCTGGGCTGAAAGACAGGCACATGTGTTGCACAGGTGCCTTCTGTGTAAGTGTGAGCCAGATGTGCTCTAGACCTGTTGAACTCACAGTGCAAAAGCATATCAATTGTAAATTCTGTACAAGTGGCCCAAATCTTGTTCTCCTATTTAAAGAATATTTCCAGGGGAGAGAGGCTGTTGCGCCTATTAGTCCCATCCAGGACTCGGGACTTCACTCAACCATCACTTCCCTCCAGATCTGCTCTGGCAAGATAATTGTTTTGCATCTGTTCTGAGACAGACTGACAGCTAGTTCTCTAACTGTGATCAAGCAGAGTGTGGAGTAAAGACTTCCTTACTTCTTCTTCTCTCAGACATGCTGGCAGAGAGGCAGCTTTTTGAGGATCACTCCTACATGATGAATGAGGCAGAAGTAAGAAGTACCTGCCCACAGTTTAGCAGCTTACACATTTTGATTCCTCTGTAAAAGTGCTTAACCCGGACTTCAATGATTAGACTGTATTTTAATACCATTTCTCCCATTTTACTTTCTGAAGCAAATAGCACCGGGAATCCTATTCCTATTTTTCATTTCAGTGGCAAAAACACTTAAAATCCTTTGACAGACTTTGTCAAAGCAGAGGAGCCCACAAAATAATTTTAAGAGTGATTAATAAGGAACTAAATGGAAACTATAGAATATAATTGCACTATTGACAAAACATCAAGTATCCATTTTACACAAATCAAGCAGGAGATGATTAGCTAGATTCTGACACCTTTACTCCAATAAGTGATACTTGCTCTGGTAAGTAGCTACTTCAAGAGAAATGAAAATAAGTTGAGAGATCTCAGTGTAAAAAGAAGTCACAGTATTTGAACTCAAACCAATTTGTGTAATTTATTGAGAATGCGGATCAATAAATGATCATAATTATAATTTTCTTATGAATCACTGTTTAATCAGTATTTTGGCTCTTTAAAGAAAGGTACATCAAACCCAAGATCAACATGGGAAAGAAAAAAATCAGAGTTTAAGCAAATAGGAGAATATATTGGTCATTTAAAACCTATACTGCTGAAATTAGTGATTTATAATGAACCATAAAAATCTCTGTTTGGAGTGTTAATTAATGGATTATGGCTGTACTTTGTGTATTATACCAGAACCTACTTTAACAAAAAATATGCCAGCGATCTGTCAAATGTCATAACCATGCCTGCAGCATTACTGAGGAGGTCTTACATGGGAGTCAGTATAGACTGTGAGCATTGCTATCCTTTCTTGATTTGGCATGTTTTAGGAGGCTAAAGCTAAGGAATAGTGTCTATATTCAAGATTGAAACCCCCAAATACCTCTCATGAAGCTCTTTGGTAGCTGAAAGATTATACAGAGCTACTGACACAGCTTGGATTTAAGAATCAGATTTGGGTGGACTCAGCTGTCTTTTGAGGGTAATTATTTCTTAATATTGACTCTACAGAAAATTTGGCTTCCAACTTCATCTGCTCTGGATTTCACCTGAGACAGATGGCTTAACTAACTGATGTCAACTCCCTTCCTTAAGTGATATAACTCTACATAAGGAGTTTGTGGCACCTTTTTAACTGTGAGTATGGCTAAAATGTCATATTTTCTTTTAGCTATTCTGCCTGAGTTTTGCACATCAGATTTTCATTAAATTCTGGATCTGTTGTCTAAGTTATGATCCACTGTTGCAACAAAAATCTTTGTTGGGAGACTATCTTTTAATAACCAGGCACTTTCACATTAATTGCAGAAAGTAGCATGTACGAGAGGCATCAAAAGGCTTTGACACAACTGGAGATCTTGTACATAATTTTCAGGCTTGGTTGTTCAAATTTAACTTTTTCAATTTCTGCATAGGAACTGCAATATAAAAGGCTTTGTTTTCAAAGGAATTGATGCCACAACCTTGGAGTCTTCTTTGGGAAGGAATCTACCCATCCTTACATGCAGTATTTAGGTGTGTACCTCTGACAACTCTGATTAATCTTAATTATTTTGGCAGACTAACTTTGACTATAGAGATGCCTTCCTTAAGTCAAAAACATGATATCAGATTTAACGAGCTTCCTGTCAAAACAGCAAAACCCATCTGTTTGCTTTCCTTTTCCCACAATGACACTAACAATAAATAGCACATCCCCACTCCTCCCACATCTCAATACAAACTGTGAATGCGCGACTCTGCTTCCCACTGATCAATGAGGAGGGAAGAAACTTTTGTGAGCAATTCACCTGCCTATGTCCCCAGCACTTCCCAACCATATAGCATGCACCTGAAAATGAAGGTGACTGGTGTAGCATAGCATAGGTATACCTAGTGATTATATTTCAGCTAGGATGGCTCTATTTCTCCTTAGAACCCAAAGGAATTGCTGTGACATAAATTGCTATGTACAACACTGAGGAACTTCTCCACACCGATCAATCTAAGTGCAATTTATGTGCAAGAACCATGAAATGAAGCTAAGTTATTCTGGCACCTAATAAGTGAACGAGATGACATTTTTCTCTGATTGAAAGCTCACAACTCTTTAATTATAGAGCACTGGGCCAAACCCATCTTCATTTCATGCATTTTTAGGTTGACCATAATGGGTTTTCTTGTTCTTATTTGGATTAAATTTTCAGCTTGCTTCTTCATTCCAAGCCCTTTGAAAGACTTTAACAACTGATCTGCCAGCACAACCATCACTCTTGGTTACCTTTCTAAAAGCATGGCAGAAAACAGCCTAACATCCTTCAGATCAGGGGAAGGGCTGGCGGAGCTAACTGAAAGGGAGAGTAAATGATTTAAGTTATTTGTTATATCATCTCAATTTCTAAATCTTGGATGCTGGCTGTAGGTGATCTGTTAACGTGCATTGATGGCATTATTTGTACTGATGCTTTTCTTCTCAAAAAAAGTTTTCGATGCAAAGAATAGTCTAAGTCTTCAAAGACAGGTCCTAAATTTGTTGTTTTGCCAATTACCTTGGTATTTCCAGAAGTCCTTGCATAAATCAGTAAGTAAAAAGACCCCAAAAATAATTTTTTCCACTCCCCATGAGAACACCAGTCAATGAATTTCCTTGCTCATTGTGTCTGCAGAATGTCTCTCCCTGACAAGCCGTCAGTATCACACCAGCCATTTCACCATGTTGACAGCCTGCTTCCCATGTACAACAAGGGACACTGAATGAATCAAAACAATTGGGAAGTGTGGCAATGACATCACTCTGTCAAGGAGATATATTTTGGAGGGCACAACTGAGGTGATATGTTTTAGTCATCAGGGTAGCAACATGTTTGTTGACAGAAACATTTTATATTAGCAAGAAAAAATACATTCTTTACTGCAGGTCAGATTATACTGAACTGTGAAATGATGTAAATGAAAGGTGGACCACTCACCTTTAATAATATACTAATTTAAAAGTAGAAGTTTGCTATAATTCCAACAGCATTTTCCCTTTCTATTTTCTTCTTTTTCCTTTTGCATTGAACTGTACTTTTATAGTTCTTATTATTGGAAAGTACATGGCTTCTCATGAGCAATATTGACTCATTTTTTATTCCCTTAGGAAGGTGCTAACATTTCATCCAGAAACAGTTTAGAAAGGAAGTAAATCTTCCAACGGATTTTTGGATGGGTTTACTTACACAATTAAAAATAAATGAAAACATTCAGAGTCCAATTTGAAGTCTGCTCTCTCAATAAAATGCACAAAGATCCATGCTGGCAACTTCTATTAATACTAATGGAAGTTATTAGGTATGTCTTCCCCAGGCGTTGATGGGAGAATTTCCTGCTCATTTGCAAAGTAGGTGGAAGGGAATGATCCTCCTGTGATATAGCTTCTGGAAATGTGAATTAGGTATGGCTATGAACATTATGAAGGAAAATGAAAAAGGCTGTTTCCAGAGGATGCTGTGGAGAGGTGGTAGAAGTTAGAAAATCAATGGATGTGGCAGCATACTAGATCAAAAAATGACCTTGGCTGATATCTGTGTTGCAGCAGGTGTTGCCTTTGATAAATGGCCCTTGTAAATCAGGTGGAATGTTGTACCATCCCATCTGAGACAAAAAAGTTTAAGTGCTCCTGATGAACTTTATAAATGCCAGCTAGCAGATGCACTTGGGGGCTATTAATATTCGTACACTTTATTATACAAATGAAACATAGAAATCAAATTGGAAGAACTTCTGATGCCCAGAGAGGAGCACCAGCCTCCACTGCTTGCTAAAGGAAGACATATGTCTGACGCATATAATAAGAATGAGCTTAAATAAATTGTACATAAATTGGCGGATAAATTTTGAAGGTAATTTTGTGTATTGTCTGTAGAGTTGTGTGAATGATTTGTGTGCACCTACTCAGCAAATCTTATTCCCCATTTTCTCACAGGTTTTCAGGCACTTTATTTACTTTTTAGTAATTTATTCATGCACAGGTTTATTCATTTTACCAAAACAGAAGTGCATATGTGCTATGTTGCATTGTTACTATGACCTGATTTCCCAGCTGATCCAGACTGTATTACGTCTCTGTCCTGGCTAGCTTAATATTGCTGCGGGAAAGAATAGCAGGTTTTCTGGGCGTGTTCTTCTTCATAGATCAGTTCATCTTTTCAGACTCTGATAAATCTGAATGACATTTAAAATCTTTCTTCTTTATTTATAAATTTGGCTATGGACAAAATATCTCTTCTAGAAAATATATATAAATTCATATGTTATGTAAAATGGTGGAAACATACTTTATATCCTCTGTTGTTTACTGAGGAGATTTACACTTGCCCTGTATTCACACTATAGCTGAACTCTTTAAGACTGATTACTTGAATGTGCTATAAAAGATAAAAATTTAAGATCATACATATCCATAAGGTCCTACAAGTTAACTGACAAATTCAGAGCTGCTATTAGTTGTTCTCATCCGGAAAGAACCAGCTTTCAAGGAAAGTGAAGGGCATAACAGGAAACTTCTCGTTAAGGAGGAACTAGAATAATCTGAATAGAAATAACTTCACAAATTAGGATTTCAAAGCATCTGAGATACTGCGGAACAAACATGGCTAATGTAATTGTTTAGCCATACTGCCAATGCAAGCTGTGCTGCAAGTTTAAGTCATAGAATTAAAAAAAAGATCAAATTCTCTCAAAATCACTTTGTTACTAATCATCCCAGCAAGAGACAGCATCTTGACCTTCCTGACAGAGGTATCATAAAAGCAATTTGCCTTGATACTTTCTCTAATGGCTTCTCCCCATCTTATTGGAAATATTCTCTCTCTTGAATATTTTAGATTTTTACAATGGGTATTTATATTACTTAATAAATACGGAAACCAGAGCCTATTTTCCAGAAGATTCTAGTCTTTTAGCTTATACCTTACTGACTTCCCTATTTTCCTGGAAATTGGAACGACATTGAAAATGTCTATTTATATTACAGCCTGTACATACAGACTTTCTCTGTGCAAAAGCTCTTAAAGCAAAATTCTGATTTGTAAAGCTTTCAGGATTTTCTATTTCAGGGTCATAAAGAATCTTCACTTCCCACCTAGGCAGCAATGAAGCAATAAAAGATTTAGAAGAATAGGAAATATTCGAGCACACTGAGAGCTTAAAGCTCTGTTTTTCAAGAGATGCTTCTGCTTTTCATAGAGCTTTACTGAATCTTCCATTTATTTAAGTCTCATTTCAAGCTCAGGCTTATAAAAAATGTGTAACATAAGTATACACGTGATGGTGTCACGACATGTGAGTGTCATGGGTAAGATTAGGAAAACTTGAGGATGAACTAGGATCATAGACATGGTAGAGAGATGAAGAAATATAAATCCCTTAAGAAAAGGAAACTTCTAGTTATGCCATAATGCTCGGGTTTTGGTCATATATGAAATGTTTTTGTTTTATTAAAGATCATAAGCTGTACACTGAGTCTGAAATATATTGCATAGGTGAGTCAAGCACAAATCAATACAGTAGAGTAAATCTACCCAAAATTTCCTGGGTGCTGAAAGAAATGATGGCTGTGCAGTCAAACTAGATGAGAACATATTTGAGATCCTTATATGTAATGCATTTGGCAAATGCATAGCTTTAGTTAAAGATGGCCACAAAGCTGAAAAATCTTGTGCTTGGGCACAGAGAAGTTCATGTAATTATTTCATCTTCTGCTTTCATCTTGTTAAAGTCTGCTTTGATTTTTAAGCTTTAACTGTCCCTCTACCTCAACACCTGAAATTCACTTGAATCTGATTATTTTCACGTGGGTTTTATGTCAACATAAATCTGGTGAGGGGTTTTTGCAGGGACTGATAGTACCAGCTAAGTTCCAAGCAGTGAGACCCCCAGATGCTGGTTACCTGGTACCTGACACATCCTTTGTGTCATCTTTTCACTTCAATAAGCTTTTCCTCGTGATCATGCAGAAAGAAAGTATGGCTCAGCACAATAAATCAAACCAAATCAGGAGTTACAGCTCATCTTCCTCAGATCACAATGCCAATGAAAACTGAAATGCTGCAGTACTACTGCATGTGAATGCAGCACTGCAAAGCAAGTAAATGTGATGCTGGGTTTTTTTTTCTGTGATGAATATTGTAATTCCTACTTGTCTGGCCTGGGACACTTTCTCTGACACTGGGCAGCAGCAGTCATAAAAAACCAGGGCAAATAATTCCCAGCCTCTAGTAATTTGTACCTCAGGGATTTCCAGGTGCCTTTGCATTTAATAGTTCTCAGTGGGTTTCTTCTTTACCTTTGCCTAATGGCTTTCTAAACACATGAAAATGTTTAGTAGCCACCAACAACCTAGGTGAAAAAAATTTAACACATTTATTACACAGATAAAAAGGTAGCAATGTAATACAGCAGCAGTAGAGCTACTGTGCTTGTGAATGACACTGGTTGCTAAATCTGGGCTGGGTGAACATGGGTATCTCCTTGGGGATTTGGAGCTGTATTCACTTCCTAAGTTTTAAGCAACAAATTCAAGGTGAATTATTTCTTTACTATGACCAAGAAAAAAAAGAAAAAAAAAAAGAAGGTAGAGCCCAGTTTACACCCAACAGTGTGGATGCTTGCTGTGGCCATACGCATCTACAGTTCAAACGAACACCTTCATATAATCTTCTGTTTGATCTGGATCCACTTCCTTCATGTAACTTCATGTAAGGAAAGTTTCCTTACTATTGGACTACAGAAATAAAGTTTCCTCTTGGCAGTGTTGTAGTGTGTACAAAGCACATCAACATTCAGCTAAAGCAGGCTCTGCAGTTCAGGTACATTCAGTGAGGGGTGTAAACCAGGGACCAGAATATGTTGCTTAATTTTCCTGTCTTGGCCAAGAGCTGGAGAGCAAAAGATACGCAGCAACCGCAGAGCATTAATAAATGCTCCCGTTAACTGCCGTGGGGCATCCTGGGTTAGCCCACAGGCAAGCACTGCGGCTAAAGAAGAAAGCAACATAAATGACAGCAGCAATTTCAGCAATTGGACTGTTATTGGAATAATTAATAGAGACAGAAAGGTAATATTTGCAAAGTAAAATTAAGCAAATTAAAGCTTTGAAAGCTTCAGGAAATTTTGCTGAGACGGCTGAATAATGGGGTTGTTTATTTTATGCTCCAAAGCTGCCAAGGGCTCCTCCCGGTGCGTGGAGTGGCCTCTGGGAAGAGGCACAACTGGAGATGGTGCAGCTCAGGGTGGAGCTGGCAGGGGCACTGCCCAGTGGGACACTGGTGGTGCTGGGTACGTATGGCACGGCGGGAGCCACCGGCCCCAGCTGCCTCATACCCAAAATGCCTTCTCATTGCTTGGTGATTGGCTGGTTGGCATTTTTTGAAACCAACTGATTGGTTCCCTATTTCCTTTTTGCCAGCAGGTGTTCCTATATAAACATATAGAAATTAACATATACACATATATATTTCTCTTTTGAAATATAAAGCTATATATATTTACATTATCGATATTATTGTGTGTTATATATAAAGATATATAAAGTGTGTGCAAATATGCATAAATATGTATTTTATTTATATATACATAGCTTCATTTTTAAAAGATATATTTAGACACGTATTTATATGTATATATATAACATCTATATTTGAACATGTATAAACTAAATATATATATCCTTAAAAGTGTAGGTATGTAATGAAAAACAGCTTCTTTAATAACAGCAAATTAAATGAGTAATTACATTGTAATGTGAATAGAAAATAATTAAAGAAAATCAAAAGGCAGGTGCAGGCCCCCTACCTCCAAAGGCTGCTGGAGAAGCCCTCATCTCTCTGGGGTGCGGGAAAGTGATGGGAGGGCGGGGGGGTGTCAGATACCAGGACATCTGACATGAGCACAGTGGAAAATAACCCAGGTCTGTGGACCTGGCCCAGGGGGCCACCAAAGGGCCCTGTGCAACCACCAGCCAGGGCAGGGTAGATCCCAGCCCTGAGAAGTCCCCACCAGCCCCTGTCCCACAGGACCCTGTGGTACTCCTGGGGTGGCCCTGGGGCTACGCGGCTCACCGAATTAGAAATCCAGGACAAAATGTCTCATACAAGATTAAACATTGAAACATGACCTTTATAACTACACAAGGTTTGCACCTTCAGCCTCACATTCTGTTAGTAACAGCTGGACAAATAATATTTCATAATACAAAAAAAGAAACTGTTCCAATACTTTATCATCAGACTAATTTAATAATTTGGAAAGCTGCTTCAGATTCATGAGAATGATCATGAAAATCTGCTAATAAGAGTGTGTTCAAAGACATATTCATTCACTGAAGAGCAGCTTTTGCTGGTCTTTGTATTGGTTAGGGTTGTTGACCTCCGTAACAGCCCTGCTGTGGCATCCAGCTCCAGATACTAGAGCTCGCACCAAGATAAAGTAAATAAATAGTTAAAATGTGTTTCATGTGACCCTGCAAGCCCCCGCTACATCTCTTGCTCCCTGACAGATTGGAAGGCACGTTAAGAGCAACGATATCTGACAGACCAACGAGAAAACTGTTTTGCAGGATTGTGGCACCGCAGTACGATTTTACAAATCGGGTGCACAGATAAAGGAAAACACAGTCCCGAGGCACCAACGTGACAAAACTGATGCAAAGTTTCTTATTTCCTTACCGACCTCACACATGCTCTGCTGCTGCTGGCTTTTTGTCCCGGCTTTCCACTTTGATGGGCCCGTGTTGCCCACGCAGGGAAGCCCCGAGCAGAGCCCTAAGGCGACCCCAGCAGCACTGTTTGTGTGGGCCCAGTTTGTGTCCCCCCACACTACATACATGCTATAATACAAATATATAAGAATATATGTATAAAGTGTATCTATGTATACATAAATAAAATATATATGTATATTTGTACACTTTTTGCTACATGTATTTATATAGCATATTATAGAATAGAATGTATTTATATTGAGCAACCTGGTCTAGTGGGAGGTGTCCCTGCCCAGGGCAGGGGGGTTGGAACTTGGTGATCTTTAAGGTCCCTTCCAACTCTAACCATTCTATGATTCTATGAGATAAATATGCATGACTAAAGCAACATATCTTTAGACAGGAGAAATTCCCAATGCAAAGGGAAAAGGCAGCCAACCAGATAGTGCTCTTGGATCATATGAGCATGTCCGTTCCAAAAAATAGCAACCCACCAATCCGGTATGAGAACACATGGGTTATGATGTCATATACAGCACCGATGAGCTGATGGTAGTCAGGGCCTCCAGCCCTGATGTACCTCTGGGTACAGTGGGTGAGGCATCTGGTCCTGAGAGCACCTGGGCAGGAAGTCTCACAAGATGGTGCCCCAGGGTGGGAAAGGGGTGGGGTGCATAGACAACATGACCAGAAGGGGGGAGGGACTTTGGGGACCGCAGGCCGGAGACAGGACTTCTCCTGGAAGACAGGCCATGGCACCTGTGCTGCTGGTGCTCTGGGGTCAGCGTGTCCTCTGGGGTCAATGTGCCCCATCCTGCTGCAGCTGCCACATGGGAGGAGGCAGGTCGGCACCCAGAGAGTGACAGGTCCTCAGGGGTGGCAGGAGGTGCCGCCCTGGCATACAGTGTGTGAGTAGGGGCAGCTCCAGCCCATGGGACCACTGAGCCCTCTTGACCGCCTGCTCTGGTGAGTTCTCCATCACCCAGTTCCTCAGCCTGCGTACCCCTCCTCAAGAGCACTCTGCTCCATCCAGCAGCACCTGTCTAGAAGCTTATGCCCCTCCAGACATGGTAAGCAGCGGTAAGAGGCAGCCCAGCTCCCTGCAGCACAGCCTTAGCTTTCCTCCCATGGGCGAGCAGCAGCGCTGCTTCCCAGGAATCTCGTGGAACCAGGCTTTCTCCTGAGCGGCCGAGAGGAGGAGGCCATCCTCCAGACAGCATGCACTACCAACCACTCTGTTGAGTCATCATGCATAAATCAAATGACTTCTTCAGCTCCTTTTAAACGTGAGATCGAAAGTATCAGAAATCAAACTATTTCCAAGAAGAATCTCTATGACTGACTTTTCTTCTTTAGCAATTTCTGTTTACAGAAAGAATGTTTTATGATATGCTTGGGCAAAGACTTTGATCTTTTCTGGAAAAAAAATAAAAATAGTTTGGACAAGACAATTCTTTTCACTGCCAAGTGCAGTGTCTGCCCTGCTGCCTTCACGATTCCAGCTCTGCCTTTGCACTGAAAGGAAAACACCCCTGTCCCATAGCTATAAAGACACAGCTTCCTCTTTTTCCATCAGAGCACAGGGCACGCAGGTAGCTGGTACTGGGTCACCCAGGTGTGTTCACTCCTGGAGGCTACACCTGTGTATCTGGTGCCATGTTCTGTGAGTTATTCCATTCACTCCCTTGTTGCCACCCATTTTCTTTCCATGTCATCGTTCTTGAATTTTTTCAAGTCTTCTCACCTTCTTGTTTTGCATCTGCTGCACAAATGGCTTTATGCCAGGGAAATATGAGAGAAGCTACATCATGCATCCCTGTATGCATGAACTGCATATTTTGCCACTGGAAGGGAACAAATCTCACACTCAAAACCACCAGCTGGAAATTCTCTAAATCTAGACTCCTTAAGTTGCCAGAGCAGACAAGAGAGATTTTCTTAAAAAGTCAAAGGTGATTCAAGTTTAGAGCTCCCTGCCTATTGTAGTCCTTGATGGTGATACTTGCAAGACATTTAGGTGCTCTGTAACTCAGTTCTTCTTTTATAAAATGGGGATACGGGTTTCCCTTGACCATTAAAGTTTTCAGCTTCAGAGAACTGGGATCTCTTACTAGGGGACTATAAAACACCCTATGGATGAAACTTTATAGCCAATTGGGATTTCTAGGTGCTGCAATAGATATAAAGAAGAATAGCAGTACATTGTACTCTGGGGTCAAATTATATAAAAGAGAAGAATTATAGCACAATCCCTCTGCTGTAGCAGTTCACATCTGTCTATGCTCTGAAAGCCGAGAAAACTATGAATCATTGTCTGCGGTGAGCAAAGTCACCTATGTTTGCTGTGTTCAAAAAGGAAAATAAACCCCACACAGATGAGGACACACCAATAATTAGCAGAACTCAATTTCAGTACAAAACAGGAAAGCAGTAACATTTCTATTTCAATGGCACTCAGAAGAATCAGAATCATAGAATCATAGAATTGTTATGGTTGGAAGAGACTTTTAAGATCATCAACTCCAACCATTAACCTGGCACTGCCAGGTTACTACTAATCCGTGTCCCTCAGCACTACATCTTTTAGTAAAGACAAGACGTTTGGACATGACAGTCTTTTAAATACCGCCAGGGATGATAACTGAGCCACTTCCCTGGGCAGCCTCTTCCAATGCTTGACAACTCTTTCGGTGAAGAATTTTTTCCTAATATCCAAACTAAACCTCCCCTGGCGCAACTTGAGACCGTTTCCTCTTGTCCTATCACCTGTTACTTGGGAAGACCAACGCACACCTCGCTACAGCCTCCTTTCAGGTAGCTGTAGAGAGTGATGAGATCTCCCCTAAAAAATCCCAGTTCCCTTAGCTGCTTCTCATAAGACTTGTGCTCTAGACCCCTCACTGACTTTGTTGCTCTTCTCTGAACTCACTCCAGCATCTCAATGTCTTTCTTGCAGTGAGGGACTAAAAACTGATCACAGTACTCAAGGTGCAACCTCACCGATGCTGAGTCATGCTGTTTCTGATACAGGACAGGATGCTACTGGCCTTCTTGGCCACCTGGGCACACTGCCGGCTCATGTTCATCTGTCTATCTACCAACACCCCCTGGCCCTTTGCTGCCAGGCAGCTCTCCAGCCACTCTTCACCAAGCCTGTAGTGTTGTATGGTGTTGTTGTGACCCAAGTGCAGGACCCAGCACTTGGCCTTGTAAAACCTCATACCGTTGGCCTTGGCCCATCCATGCAGCCTGTCTGGATCCCTCCTACCCTCAAGCAGATCAACATTCCTGCCCAACTTGGTGTTCTCTGCAAAATTACTGGGGATGCACTTGATCCCCTTGTCCAGGTCATTGATAAAGATGTTAAAGAGAACAGGCCCCGAGAGTGAATCCTGGGGAACACCACATGTGACTTTACACTTGTGAAGCGTCAGTGTGTCATGTAGTAACGTGCTCCGGAATACCTAAAGATGAAGATGGGCTATAAGAGACAATGATGATGATGTGAAAACAGAGGTAACTGGGAAACAGAAAGGGAGAATAACTCCTGTCCTTACCAAGACAATGCGTGTCGGCTAACATAAGTTCATATCCTGGTATAGACGCAAAGATTTGTGATGTTTACATATATTCACTCACAAGCTTAACACTGGGCCAGAGCCTAAGGTTTATCCTGCCCTCACATCAGTTGACTGATGATTCTGTGATTCTATGACTGTGGTTAACCAACAAGTACTCTTACTAAGATAACAGTTCACCATCCCCGACGTAAACTGGAATATAGAACTTCTGTGGCTTGGGAGACTGGGGTCTGTTCACCTTTTAAACCTTCTGTAATTGGGACTACTGTTAGATAATGAAGTTATCCAGACTGAGGAACTCCTCAGCACTTTTTTTTTTTTTTTTAAGAATCAGGAGAATGAGAGCTGCTGGGAATCAGCTGTGAATGTGCTATTGATTCCTCTCCTGCTGTTACCATGAATGAGAAATGCCTTGTAAAGCATTCTCATTTAGTTGGAAATAAGAGCTTTTCCAGCAAAGTGCAACAGCACCACCAGAATGCTTCCAGTGTGAGGGAAAGTATGTTCTGCCAGGAATTGTTTTTGGTCAACCAAACCAGTGAATTGACACAGAGCTTTATATTTTTCAGCCTTATCTAGACTAAATCACTGGATTTGTAGTTAGTAATATTAAACATGCTATATGAATGTCACCATAGGTGTGGAGCCAAGCCACAGATGAGTAGCATTTGTCTGCAGTGGCACGTGGCAGTTGTCCACGCCAAGCTTCTCACTTGGCAGCATCAAGCAGCACTAGAGGGGCTGCATTTGCCTGGGAATTCTCATGAGGCAGCAAAGCAGACGGGAGATAGTTAAGCCATGCAATACTTAAGTTTGAGCTGTGCCTGTTATCAAAGCATCTTGGAGTACTTCCAATTTGAAGTGGGCTTTTGGGAGAGTTGGGGGAGCATGGGATTGTGTTTTCCTAAAATAGTCAGAGATTTCATGGGAAATAAATAGCTCATTTTGTGACCTGCACTACCTTTTCAGTCTATTAGCAAGCAAAAGTATAGGTATCCAGAGTTGTAGACACTGCTTCAACTGATTTTACTATTTAAAGGGAATATGTTGAAACTGGAAGTAAAATGAGTCTTGTACTATTCCAGTATGTTTCAAAATCAGAAACATAATATGTTTTTAGCTTTAAAGACAGAGCTCTACACCAAATTAGTATGACTGCTGAACTACATTTGTTGAGTTTTAGCATAATTTTTCCTCAGTACTCACCTTAACATAGCATATGATGCTTTTGGCAGTGTAATTGTACTAGACTACTTAAAAAATCATTCACCTTGCCCTATTACCTGCACCAGATCAAAGGAGGGCAATAACTAACCAGATGTTGCTGCATATATTTGTGTCTGTTTGTGAATCTGTTTACTTCAGACTATTTTAAAGGAACACTAAGTAAAATAGTGTCATTGTGGAAATAAGGAAATGTGAATAATACAGCATTGCCTTTTTATTGTTAAGAGATTTAAATAAATAACTGTGAGCAAATCTACTTTAAAAATATGAAGACCATGTCTAAACAACAAATTGTTTCTTACTCTCTTCCTCTTCAGAAAAAAAGCACATCAGAATTTATTCTCTGTACTGTTGCTACTTGTATACTCAGCTGTAATATTAGGTTAGTGTTTAATAGCATGTATCGCTTTGAAAGTGTTTCCAATTCCCATTTGAATGCGTTAAAGAAATCTAAAGGTTACAGTACATTGCCCTGGGCCTCCCTGTGCTTTAAAAAGTAACAGTAAAAGGGTTTTAAATTTTACAGAGGAAATGATTCAGTAATCCCGTTTTTGTTGTATTTCTTAAATTACAGATTAAAATATATTATGGCTAAAATGTAGCAATTTCAATAAAATGAGGAGTATATGAAAATCCGTGTAATTATACACACATGAATAGGAAGACACTTTACCTCCTTTGACTCTGCAATTCTAACAGAATTCAGGGTCTCAGGGATTATTTCCGTGAGGATGAAAAAATGGTGATCAGAAGTAGCTGCTTTTGAATGAAATTTACAAAATTATTTCCTATTTACAGAAATTCCAGACAAAACCCTATTTCTGCCAAGAGCAGGAATAAAACCAAGCAGCCTCTCCTCTCCATGTGGTTCTTAGGCTCTTTCCAGGCAGTGCCAAGGAATCTGTCTTCACTCTCTCTCTGCCAGAAATGCCTATACAGTAGTATCATAGCTTTTCAGATTTGCTGTGTTTTGGCTTTATAATTTTCCCACTGGCTTTGTGCCCCTGCTTCTAACAGAAACACACAGCCATAACCTAATCAATTCCCTCTCTTCATTAGCATGAGGACACTTAATTACCCCCCATCCTTCAGATTGAACTAAAAAATATTTCAGCAAAACAATAGATTAGTATTCCTGTGTGAATTCTGCCACATAATTTTCCACACATTTCCTAAGCATTTTTGCTCATTCTGGCTACTGCAGCCCCACCTTCAGAGCCAGAAGAAAAGTATTGTCACCATCCTACCAGTGAACGACAACACTGAATCTTATCATAGGAAGCAGGTTTTGTTCTACCTGACTTTAATTGGGATCATACTCATCATGAACTCTGAATGACCCTCTTGATAGTCTTTTACTATCCCAAGAAATGGCAAATCGGACAACTTCTTTCCTACTGTGGGTCTCTCAGGTCATTGCTTGAGATAGAGGAATGACTCCAAGTTGGCATCAGATGAATCCAAGATGATATGGGCAATTCGGAATCTTACATTGCTTACTTAACTCCTATTTCAAGGATTCTGGAGGTCCATCACTTTTTTTGCCGATGTAATTTTAAATTTCAAACAAATAAATAGAAATTGTTCTCTTTAAGTAAAACTGGATTAAGCATTTAGATTTTATTTCCTTCTGATACAGCTCTTCAGAACTGGGCAGGGAATGGATTTGGGAAGAGGGACTTTCAGATTTATCTTCAATGTTTATCAGCAAGTTCATCTAGAGCCACTTCCTGGGAACTAAAGGTCCCTGTGTGAAATGCAGGGGATCTGTAATTAAAAATGGATAGTATAAAATGACTGTATAGAAGGTATCTCATGTCCTGCAGATAAAATGGGATCTAACTGCTACAGAATGAGCTTTGTAGTGTTTACAGTTGTACTGTAGCAAGCAGGAACTCTTCACTTCTGCCCTCAAAAGCCTGAAAGTATAACATCTTTCCTATGAGAATGGTTCGGCAGCCTGAACAACTGGAAAAATATAGAATCATAGAATGGTTTGGGTTTGAAGGGACCTTAAAGATCACCTAGTTCCAAGCCCCCTGCCATGGGCAGGGACACCTCCCATTAGAGCAGGTTGCTCAAAGCCCTATCCAGCCTGGCCTTAGGTAAGGAACTTATAAGAATATTTGTTTTCCCCATTACATCAAAGAATGGCTTTACTTAAAAAGATTCAGCAGTGCAGAGGAATGTGGGAGGAATCTGAGTACGAAAAAATTATCCACGAGGAAAAAATGGATTAACAGAATTGATCAGAAATGTTATAAGGGTTTTGTTTTGTCATTGGTTTGGGTTTTTTGGTGGAATTTATTTGTCAAAACTGAAACTTTTACAAATTTATGGAAAGACAGTCAGAGACAGTCAACTAATCCCATGAACCTAAAAAATGGAAAAAGCATTAGAATATGTTAATTTATTGTAAACTTTTTATTATAAAAAAGCCCATGTACTTTACTTTTATGCTATCTGATTCTCTATTTTATTTCATATTTACTAACTGTTGATATCAGATAAAATACTCTGCTGCAGTACAGCTAATGCTCTGTTTCTGAGAGAGATTTTGGGCTATTTGTAGTTAATTTGTTTGCTAATCCACAAACTGCTAACCTGAAATATTTCTAGGTTCAAGGAATATTTAAACCTGTTCTTTTTTCTTATCCTCTTATTGTTAATCTATGTTCCAGTGTTAATCTATATTCCAGTCTATGCTGGAATTTACATGTGTGCAATCCTGTTGCAAAAAGCAAGCTCTGCTAATGAGTGCAGAAATGTTCCCCTGTTTGGAAAATAATGTTCACAAAAATTACAATGCCAGAGTTGTGTTAAGTGCACATGTTCTATCACTTCTTAACTGCTGTGAGTCACTTGAGTGGTTCATTGCAGAAATACATGTGTAATTTTCAGTAGATGGAAATACCACTGGCATGTTACATAAATTAAAAATATTTCAGAATTCAGATCTGAATAGGACATGCTGGCTTCCCATACATTTACTGATAGAATTTATGTTTTCCTGTAAAGCATACTGGAGTAATCAAGGAAGAGCTCTAAAAGTAATAGGTATTCTTCATCCAAATCTGTATAAAGGAAGTACTAGCGTAGCACAATAAAAAAGTCTTAAATCACAGGGCAGCAATATAAAGATTGCTTATATTATCGTTGTATCCTTATGTGTATGTTTTTCAGATAGTTTCCATTTATGTCATAGAGCTAATAATATATAGTATTTCTGTATTTATCTTTATGTAATGGAAATTCTTCATCAAGGTTTTATTCTGCTTAAATTTAGCTATTTTTCTAATGCATTTTTCACGGTCAGTTTTACTCTTTGTGTCAACAGCGCATATTTTTGTAGAGAACATAATGAGTGAAACTTTCAGTGCAACATTTTTTACAATCATTTATTCTAGGAATGTGGAGAAGAAGCTTTCTTTAATTTTCTCATTATTACTTGTTCTGAATAAAAAATGGAAGTAGATTAACCATATAATTATGAATATTCATTTGATTGAGCCAAACTATATTCCTATGCAATAGTTCTTACATAATTTACCATCTTTTCATATATTGTCACAGTTTTAATCTTTATTTTATTTTCCTAATTATTAAAAGTACTTTTTTTTTCAAAGCAAAGAGAAAAAATGTGTTAGACAATAAAAAGCCTAAGAGACTAATTATACATTGTCCACACATGCTTAAACGCACATACCTGCTTAGTGTCTTCAACATAACAGAACAACTGATGTAATTTATCTTTACTCTTAATACGTTAAATTATTCATAAGCTTAAGTATTGTCAGGATTGGGACACGATCTGTTAAATGACATGGGTCTCTAGATATTTGGTCTTTTTTGTTCTTTGAATTTGATATGTAATGTCCATAAAAACGGCTCCCATGTTTCTTTACCGCATTCTGGCAGACAGTTTTACCAGAATGTCTCTTTACATTTTTCATCTTGTATTTCATATTAAATTGCACTGAATAATGCAAACATATAGACTTCTGTGGCAAACTGACTAAAAGTCTATCAAAATCTGAACTGTCTGATGTAATCAGAATTTCCTTGTTAAATCTGATTCCTTCCCAAAGCTATTTATACATTTGTTAATGCCTCACTTTGTGTTACACTAGATAAGTCACTTTGCATTATGGTTGTGTAGTGTAACATGTCATAAATGGCATAAGCAGGTGTGACATAGTGGAAAGCAGTGACTGGAACATGATATTCTAAAAAGTTACCTAAAACACTATGCAAGAAAATTCCTACTGGTTTGGGTTGGTTTTTTTGCCTCAGTACATATATACATTTAATGTACAGTACTTATGGAATCTGTTGAAAATTAATCAAGAAGCCCTCCTGTTGATTTGCTGATATGAGGACATCAGATACAAGCAATGTTTCAGGCCTGGCTTACAGATTGAAAGCCATAAAACTATGTCAGTTCCATGAAGTATGAGTCCATTTATGTTATTTTTACTGTTACAGACCTGCTAGTAAATGTGTTGGATCTTACACTGATTTAGCTCATTTCATATGACAGACTGAAAGACAAGTATCCCCATAAACTTTTGTATGCTGGTGTAACAGAATTTCTCCTTATATGTGTCATAACTCTTTCACACAACAAAATTTCCTACCACAGACAAGTTTTTTTTTAATATGATCTTGTATGTGTTACATGACAATGAAGCCCTCATAGAATTCTTTGCATAATCATTTGGATTGTCACAGATTTGTAGATTAATTTCCATTTACTTTTATTGTAATTCATTTAATTAAACTTAATTCATGTGAAAAAAGGTCTGAAACTAAAG
The DNA here is from genome assembly GCA_033628505.1 of Tringa tobata. NCBI lineage: Eukaryota > Metazoa > Chordata > Aves > Charadriiformes > Scolopacidae > Tringa > Tringa tobata. The sequence continues at coordinate 1,884,392 of JAHREE010000225.1, forward strand.
GTATAGCCTGAGGCAATGCAATTCCCCACACTAATGATACTGTTGCACCTCAAACCCAGCAGGAAGATGCCTGCATGAAATATACATCTCTGTAGCCCTTGACTCCTTGACCTTCTTTCAGAGTTTGCCAAGGGTGGAATACCATGCTGCTGTGATTGTGTCTTTTATGAACAGGGCAGTTTTCACTAGGAAAACAGATTGAGGTTATTAGGTAAGGAACATCCTGAGTTTAGTAATAATTACTTTCAGACACTATTAATTTAGATAACATTCAGAATAAAGACCTCAATTTTTACAAGGTATTTCTAAATGAAAGGTGGTCATAGGTGTATAAAATGTCTTGGTATTGCTTTAGAGGTATTTTCTTATTGAGTGGGACCGTAGAAGAAATTTTAAAAGGGAGTTGTGCACTGTTGTGTTAAATGCAGTTGTTGTTCATATCTTACAACTGAATACCTAAAAGATTTGGCTATGCTAGAATGGAAAAGCAACCTAAGTCTTTCATGTGGAAGATGTTGACCAATCACGGACTGAGACAGTGATAGCAAATTATTTTTGGCATAGCTAATACTAGGTATGTAATTGGAGTCACTTGAGTAACACAACATGATTGAAAAATATGAGAAAAATGAAAGGGCATATCAACCTATTGATAGAATAAACTTAAAATTACAAAAAATTGTAAACTAAATATTGCCGTCTGATTACAGCAACCAGTTCAGACTATGACTAATACCTCTCTTTTGCTTAGATGTGAAAGGTTTTACTTTTTTTTAAAAGATCTAAATGGAAAATGTTTTAGCATAAATCATTGTTGTACAACACAACTTTTAATACCCAGTTGGGAAGGTATCTGATATATTTTTTCTTTTCAGAAATGTTAGAGCAGCAGGAAATTTTAATTAGCCATAGGATTAAGAGTTGCTTAAAATAAGGTGATGTCATGTGACAATCCAGTACTTCTCTTTGTACCACATTTTCCCTCAATAAACATTTGAGCCCTCTGGAGTGAGAGAAAGAAAGAGGCAGGGAGAGACACAAAAGATATGCTGCTGCCTGGAAGATAGTGTTAATATAGATAAAACATCATTTAACAGGCTACATGAAATATGCAATGCTCTTCTTCTGCAGATAAAGTAGCTGCTATATTTATCAGCATTCTCTAGTGCTTTAAGATTTCTTAGTTAAGTCAGTGCTTATAAAAGGTGCAAGACTGACAGCATAAGAATATGAAGTCCTTTGTCTGTCTGCTGGAAAAGTACTGAGTAGGCAGCAAAGTCCTGGTTCTCTTTTCCTTTAAAATTATTTGTCATTTGTGTCACTGTTGAATTTACTGCATGATTTGCCTTTGATTGGCAACAATAATTCAAGGAGTATATGCCTCTCTGCACTGTAGTACCATTATCTATCAAATGAGCATGGAAGGCAACATTAGAAGAGAAAAAGTGACTGGTTTCTGTAGCTATTGTGTGCTTTCCAGCACCGAACCACAGAAACAAACTGATGGTCTGGAGAACGGTCTGAGCAAACACAAATCAGTTCCCCATCCTGTGGGATGGATGCTGGCACCTGAGTGTAATACAGAGCCATGCAGAGGGCTGGGATCTCTGGACAGGCAGCATGGCAGGAGGCAGGATGCTGGATGTCTGGAAATCCAGCAGAACACTTACCAAAATGGAGTGGAAGAGCTGGACTGTACAGTAGCTAGAGATGCCCTTCAGTCTCTTGGACTCTCTCCAGATACTTCCTCTGGGTGCTGCTGCACCCATAGTTTTGTTGTGTGGATGTCTCTCTCCAAGGAAGTGGTCTGAAACAGCAAAGGGATCCCATAGAGCAGGAGAGAGATGATAACAGCCCCCGTTGCCGATGCCAAAAGCTTGATAGGCATCTTAAATGTTTCTACGATAGATGCTGATCTCCTGCCAGCTGGTGCATAGAGTGCAGTATGTGCCAGCTGGGCTGGGTGCAACAGACAGTTACATCCCAGCATATATATTTCTTACCCACTTCGTGGTATTTTGTCTCAACTGCCAACATTTTGGGAGGAGAGGATTCATCTGCCAGCATTCTTGCTCCTCTGTGAGGTGTGAAGAAAAGATTCACACTCTTGTTAATATTCTAATTTCACACTCCAGAAGCCCATTCTTGTCAGTAGTGATGTCCAAAAGGTTAAAAGCAATTGTGAAGGGGTGTGGAGGTTTTGTTTCAGACCTGTTGAGAACAATGCCAAATTCAGGAAAAGGGGAGTCAAAACCATGTGGCTTTGAATTAGCCAATGCCAAAAGTGATGGGCTCCGGATACCAACCAAACCCTATAGATACTCAGAGTGAAGCAGATGGCAAATTTCAATACATTCCGCATTATGAGGAATGTGCTTTTTTTTAATGAGTTGCTAAAATCTGCAGTGAAAAATCGCAATAAGCAAATAAATCATCTGCCTGGACTGTCTGTCACTAAAGTAGTAGAAAAGATCTGGCTGCACACTGAAGCATCACAGTAGTTGTTGCAAACTTGTTAATATTTTTTTTAAGAGTTCAGAATGGACCACATGTCTTAAAATTTCAACTGAGCTTGAATGAAATCCCAAGACGTAAACCACACTTAGACAGAATTTTCTTGCCTGAGGGACTCTTCAACATTCTGATTGCTCCTGCAGCCTCTGACACTATTCCATCTGCTCCATCTGTTGTCGTCCAGTTAACACTGGGGGAGGTTAAAGCTGTGCTCTAGTCTACTAAAAGTGCTTTTCTAACTTGATTATACGACTATTCATAGAGTTACATGCAGCAGAATAGTCCTGTATTATAAACAATAGAAAAGCAATTCTTCCTTCTATTTTTTCTTTTTCTTTTTCTTTTTCTTTTTCTTTTTCTTTTTCTTTTTCTTTTTCTTTTTCTTTTTCTCTTTTTCTCTTTCTTTTTTTAAGTAATTGCTCCCTGAACCTCTCTGCCTGTCAGGTGGCTGATGAAGATCATGACATGGGCTGAAAGCATAAAGCTTTCTCTTGTTGCTGGAAGTAATATCAGCTGAGGAAGCGACCATTCTTCCTTTTCAGTTAGGAGCTTCCACTCTCTGATTCTTCAACATAATCAAGCCACCCTCTCTGTGTTGGTTTCTTGTGAAAGGGGGATGGAAAGGAAAAGTCTTACTCTGTTTTCTCCTTTATAATGTTTCATTCAGATTTCAAGTCAAGGCAGATGACTCAGATTCAGAGATGAATTTATTTGAAGGCAGAGTTAAGGCAATGACACCCTGGCCCTCTCTGTTGGGTCTGGGGTGTGATCTGCTGTTCTTACCACTGCTGACTCACTTCTGCAGGACTTGCCTCCCTAAGGACACTGGTTTAGAACATGAGAAGACTGTCCAAAATGAGTGCAAAAAATAAGGTCTGGAGCTGCTGTTCTGGAAGCTCAGGGTGGGTGCTGTGCTGAGATTGTTTAACCTCCTGGCCCAGAGACAAGCTGGGCTTTAAAAATATTACTTCTGTGTTTTATAATACTCCCTAAAGCTTTTGGATCTCCAGCACTGTACCAAAATGTCTGAACCCTGACTGCCAGTACAATCATTTTACAGCCACATCCATGCAACCCATGAGACCAATGCTGTGTCCATCCATTGCAGAAACACAGGGAGGGGTGTGATTCAAACCAATATACTATAAACATCTGATAATACTTCAGGGCTATGATGTGCTTAAATGGTCTTTTCACAGGTGATCCTGAATGCTCTGACAATACTGCACTTCTGTAAACTCTGTGATATTTTAAAGAATACTTTCAGTATGCTTTTCCCACAGAACCCACAGTTCTGTGACTTATCTCTGGTCACTTAGGCAGTAATATCCTTTCTACCTGATAGCTTTCATTTCAGCTGCCAAAGGAGAAACAAAACAAAAACCCATTGTTTTTGATTGGTTTTGTCTCCCATATGTCTCTTAACCTGCTTTTAAATGGAACGAAGAAATGAAAGGATGAGTGAGTGGGAAAAAGAAGTTAATTGAAGGGAAGGGGTTTAATCCACTGGTTTAGTTGCCCTTTATACTGCACAAAAGCATACTTGAATCTCTTTTTACTGCCTGTGTGAAAATTTAACTCCAGAAAGGAAAAAAGCTTTTAGTCACTCAGACTGGCATGGCTGTGATTACAGTGAATTGGAAAATATGTGAGAAGGGAAATTTTTTTCTGATGCAAAATCTTACCTTGAAGAAATTTAATGAGTGACTGAAGGTTCACTCACATTCAGGACCTTTGCATGAGTCTGCAGTCTTGGGAGCAGAGAGCTGAGAGGGAGTAATCACAGATATGAGTACATATTAAAACTAACTTCATGATGCCAAAAGTTTAAGTGAGATTAGAATTAGTCCCTTTAGCTTCGAAGCAGAGACCGGTATTTTGCTGAGACATTTTGGATCAGGCAATATAGACTTATACCTTAATAAAAATCCACATATGTTATCTAACTTTTCAGGAGGAAGCATAGATATGTGATAAAAGCAGAGCTAAAGTATTACAGACCACTAAATGCATTCCCTAAATCTGGAGGAGTTTAGTTCACAAGAAAAATTCTTTGCATTCCAAGTAAATGAGATCCTGCAGCTCTGTAGGGAATGGCCTTAACTGAAAAGTCACATTCCTTGCCTCTCATGTAAATAAATCATGGTACTTGAATTTGGTCGTGGCCTTTGTCTAGCTTGAGGCAAACACGAATCCAGGGTAATGCTGTGAAGGTTAGAAATAACACAGTGGAGGAAAACTTCACATTAATACATTCTGTAACAGTGTAGGTAAAACAGGGGTATCTCAATCTGCGGTAGGGATTTTACTTCATGTCTAGCTAGTCTGGATTGAAATACATGTGTGTTTATTGATGCTTCAAACATGAGCTAGTGCCCTTTGTCAAACGAAACTGCAGTATCTGGGGTCAAAGCCATTTAAAATGTTGATGGAAGCCATAGCAGACTGCTAAGATATACCCAAATATTTTAAGAACAGGTGAAGTGGCCCCAAAAAACTGAACCGCATTATTTTAAGAGCATATTAATACAGTAAAAAATGCATGCAGTGGTAACACTGTATTTGATTGCTATTAAATTTTCAGTAGGATATAGCAAGCTAGAAGAAGAAAAACCAACCTTCTTAATGAAACTAAAAATGTGTTAAGACAGTTCTTATTATTTCCTATTGAATTGCATTTGAAAATGCAGTCAGTTATGAAAACATCACCTGCCTCCAGTGAAGGTAATGGTGATGTTTCTGTTGTCCTCAGTATTTTCTCACTCCATTAAAAAAAAAGGCTTGTAACATTCCCATGGCTTAAGAAAACAAGGATTAATGTCTTAAAATTGTCATTGCACCATGAAAAAAATATTGTTATTAGTTACTACTTGCATTACAGTGGGTTCCACAATGTGTTAGGTGCTGTACAAAGGGCAGCAAAATACATTACAAATATGAAAAAAAAAAATCCTGACAGTTTAAGATAAGCAGCAAAGAAGGGAGTAGAATAGAATTTTTTTTAATCATTCTCTGAAAACATGGAAGAAGATATCTAAACTCCCACAGAAACTCTCCTTTATCGTTACAATTGTTTTGCTATTTGCTATGTAGATGTGTCCTTGGTGATACCATGGGGAAATAAATGATTTTGCCATATCTCTGGTCCCAAAATATACTTAATACATTAGGGGAATTTATTAATAAAGTTACACTTTGAAGCTTCTGTATTACATTTATAAGAGGAAGTTAGTTTATCTACTGTATCAGACTAGTTTATACATTGGAAAAAGTCACGCTTTTCACAGTCACAGTTACATTCTGTCTTTAAATCCTCATGGCTGTATATTTTCTTAAGGATTTTACTTTAAAAAGTACTTAAGTTTTTTGTTACTTTTCCCAATAGCGTCAACTATCCTATCAAGTCATGATTCATTTCACTTAACTTTATAAAACTTAGCAGCCAGCCTAAATCAGTGCTCTGATCTTCCTTTAGAGCCAACAGACAGATGCTGACTCAAGCAAGCTCCACTTGTTATGGAGAGTATTTTAGATGACCTGCTCACACTGGCACCTAACTTTCACGTATCTAAATATAAATTAGTATCATCCACAGTTGCTAGTGTGAAATCCTGTGTTTGCTTGAAAAGCGGGAAGCCTTCTGATATAAAATTACATCAGCCGTGGGGAACTAGCTCCAATAGCAAACATTCCCCTTGAACCTGTGGAACATAACTGTCTGAGTTTCTGGAATCAGAAGTCATTTCCCTGAGGAACTCTCAATAAGCATCGTTTCCCCATTCGTAAGCACTGAGCCTATGTGTGAAGGAGCAAGAACTTTATTATGGAAGTTAAAAAACCTACATGAGTGATAACTAAAATGCACCCTGTGGTAACTGTGTCAGAAGCCCATAATTGCAGTTCCTTTCCATTCCGGTGATGGTGTAACTGGCAAGTACCCTTAAGCGTGTTAATTTCTTTCTTGTTAGGGTTTGTCTACACTGGCACATAATTTGGTTCCTGAGTTCATTGAAGACACTGGATCCTGTGTCCTTGCTGTCTGCGCTGCATGGATGTGAGTTTGCTTTTGGGATTTCTTTTACAGTGAACCAACCAGAGCCGCTGAGACAACACCTGTTTGCGTCCCATGTCAGGGACCACCACCCACCTACAGGGCTGCATCTCTCCTCTTACCCGTCTTCAGTGATAAAGTCCTGACATATTCCAGGACTTGCAATGCCTACCCTCAGTTCCATATTATAAAGATTTCAGTTAAGTGGCCTGCTACCCCTGACCCTACCTAGAAGGGGCTAGCCCTGATCAGCAAAAATATTTTCCACTCTTCACTAGTTTGCTTAGGGGTATGGTTAACTCCTTGGACTGGATGCATTTAGCAGCAGGGATACATCCTAAATATATTAAACCCTGCACACAGCTTTTGGCATTGTATACCCAGCATCCTGAGGTGCAGGCAGACAGAACCATCTTCAAATCTTTACACTGCGCTGCTCAATGGTATTACTTTTACTCTTGGACTACATAAAAAGCCTGCAGAATTCAACAAGTAATGCTGTTCATTTTCCATCAAAGGCTCATTTTGACAGTCAGAATCCTCTACAGATGTAAATCAATAGTATACAAGACTTTTAGGCAGGGAAGATAAGGAAGTACTGCTTCTCAAAAGCAAAAATAGTTCTCTTTTGCTATTATTTTAATTATGCTGCCTAATCAGTTCTGACTTTCTCACTGTTTATGATAATTCCCAAAATGTTTGGAGGTGATCTGGAAGAAGACTCCTCAAAATAAGCTCCTTTTGGAAGCTATTCAAAGTCTCTTACCCATACGAGAATGTGGCAAAAAGTACCTACTATTTGGGGTTCTAACTAAGAGGAGCTATGGCAAGGAAAACTTCTGATGAATGAGGGCTTTTTTTTTTTGACTGAAAAATGCTGTTTCAAAAACACTGGGATGTTTTGGATAAATGACATTTTCAATGACATTCAATGACATTTTCAAAAGAGTTTTAAATAGTATTTAATTTTTTTATTTTAATTTTTGTTTCAATTCTACTTTCAGTTTGCTTTCTTTTCAATATTATGTTTTCCTTTCACTGAAAATTCACTTATTTAAATTTTTAAAAGATTGATTCTAAACTGTATCATTGCATGTCACGTTTACAGTGACAACGTGAACCATCCTGACACCCACAAAATAAAGCTTTCTGATGAATTGCAGAATTTTCTAAAATGAAATGTTTTTGAATTCTTCTTCCTCATAAATTTAGAAGTTGATGTACTCCGCTGGGTTTTGGGGAGAAATAGGAAAATGTCAAAGTCTTTCACTGGAAGAAAAATTGTTAACAATGATCTTAATAGGCAGAGAAAGCAGTTCAGTATCTATCCACCCACTGGTGGGAGTCCATTCCCTCACAGAGGGCTTTGCATCCCAGCCTTAGGCAGAGAAGAATTGAGTTTCCCTGCCGAAACCAGGGCTGTCCAATACACTAGTGTCCCAATGCACATTCTTGTCACTCACCATCTATCTATAACCAGGAGGTTTAATATAGTGTAACATAAGGATACAGCATCTTCTTTGGCAACTATCCAGATGGGGAACACTGAAGGGAGGTGAGGTTCATATGTAAGCTACGAGTAAGAACCTCTCCCTTTAGCTGTAGGAATAGGAAGCATTTTAGAAACATAATCAAAACGGTTAAATGCTAAAAATTTTTGGAGGATATTCAGCTCTGTGGTGAGGTACCTTATTACGCTCAAAATTGTCCCCTAGGGTTTACCAACTGCGTAGACAGAACACAAAAAGGGGTAGCCACAGGGAAGTATTTTTGGGATGGGAGTTTGAGACCCAGGGAGATGGAGGCTACAGATGAGGTTTTTTTTGCAGTAATAGGAACTGTCACGACTCATCCCAGGAGAAGCTGAGGGGAACCGACAGCCATACGGCCCCAAGCACCCCGGCACAGGGATGACCCTGTGCAGCAGGCAGGTAGGAACATATCGGGGCAGCAGGGCTGTCCTTGGGCTCAAGGGCAGTGTGGCTGCAGGTCATTAACTCTGCTGTATAGACTGCCGAGGCCTCAGGAGTGCTGCACTGCAGCTTCTCTTAACCGGTTTTAGCTGCAGAAGGTATTTCTCCGTTTCTGTGATAGTGCAGTATATTTTGCAAGAAAACGCCTGCTCGGCTCTATCCCAGAGGATGTGGCATTTCAGAGAAGTGGTCCCTGTGGCATACTAAGTCTGATGGCTTGTAAAGTGCTCTGGAATCCCTTCAGGGGAGAAAGCGGATATTTAAATGGAAAATGGTTATTATTTCTCCCATCTTTCCTGTTCTATCTCATGCAAGCCTTTGGAAACAAGAATAATTTCATAAATCCTGATTACAATGAAATCTAAGCTTCTACTACAGTGTTTCTACTGCTAGTTGGTCACTTTAAGGAAGAAAAAAAAAGTTATAGTCTCTCAAAGTGCACTCCCTTCACAATTCTTATTGCCCCTGCCTGAAAGAGTCCTAGTAATCTTAAAATAAAGCACATTGGGGATCCATAAAACTTCAAGGTATGTAATATATTTCAGAAATACAAGCCATAAGCTCTGCTTTTTTGCAAAGCAATATTTGTAAGCACAAGATCATTCTGTCTGTGCACATCACTCCTAACTCCCTCTAGCATTCACAACAAAATGCAAGGGATGAATCCAAAAGTCTGGGAAAAGGACAAGCATCAGCCTAGGACTGAACTCTGCCATGAGTTCGGCAGCACAGAAATATTGCAGTTCCTTTTTCTTCTATTCTTGCAGCTCAGTGGTCCAATTTATGTCATGTATTTTAAGAGTATCAGCAGAAGCAAGTTTTTTTTTTTACTTTTGGTGAAAATTCCTGGCAAAATACAGCAACAACTGTGTAGATACAAGCCATTGATATCCTGTAAAAGTGTGCGGACTGTAAAGACAGCTGTCACTTTTTTTTCTACTAGTTATATTAAGGGAAGAGGCTGGAAAATTGAAAACACTTCATTGCAAGGTTGGTCCATAGAAATATCCTTCACTAAGCATTGAGGCTTCTCCCCTGCTTTGAGGCCCACAGTAGATAAAGACCCTCTGTAAGTATGAAACCACTTCTGCTGTGTTCTTTTGTAATAAAACCCCTGAGAATGATTTCTGGCCCATTTGATATACCACTGGAGAATGAACTAAAGAGGTTCAGGTCCTCTCTTGACTTCAGTGCGAAGGTTTTATTCTCTTCTGCTTTGGTCTTTTGAAATGTGATGTGTTGTGGCATGGCCTGAGGAAGGTACAGCCTGGTCTCTTGCTGATCCTCTTTGTGAACCTGTACGGATGGAAACTGATGCTGAGAAAATTTTGCTTTCATGGAGAAGTTTCATAGATGCAAAGAGAGAATAGAGACCTCTAGTTGGAGCTGTCAAACCATACTTTTGAATTCTGCAGCAGGAACACCCTGGCAAGCGTAGGACTACTATTAGCCATCAAAGGATACAGCCTCTTCTGAAGCATAGTGAGAGTACCTAACTCCACAGCCAGTGTCACAGGCTGTCTTCGTACTGTGGCAGCCCGTGCGATCTCTAAACCCCAGGACATTTAGCAGCAATTAGCAAAGTATTTTGTCTACTTAAGGTTGCAATCCTTTTTCTATTAAATTGCAGGACTCCGACTGAATCCGGTACTGAGTTTTGAATTGTGATGGAAATAACCATTACAGAAAAAGAAGTCATTTCTTCCTGGAAATTTAATCAGCTCGGTCATAATTACGGTACATCTGTTGTTACTAGATTATTTGCTAACACACACGTGCATGCACGCACTCTGATAAAATAAGCACATGCTGGCATTTCTCTGAAATGTTGACAGAAAGGCAATATGTGCAGGCTGGGGCATAAGGCATGCTCCTCTCCCGAGTACACTGTTGTTTTAACTCCTTGCATTATTATTGAGGACTGAGAACACAGTAGGTCAAAAACACAGGTCATTTAGCCTTATGGCTGCTCTGATTTAGAATGTTTTTTAATGCTTCATTGCAGAAAGCAAAGGAAATTCCTGCAATAGTGCTGAACTGGCCACAGTGTATCACTTTGTCTGTTCAAAACGCTGAGTTAATTCAAGCCCTTATACGTGGAATGCTATCTGGTGATTTTTTTTCCTATATACATCATCCTAAAGCTACTGCTTTGTGTTTAATTTGCAGTGAGTAGGCAGATTACTTTTTATTATTTACTCTAAGTCATAGGTTTTTATTAGCAGATGCCAAAGAATGGCTGGTTTGCTTTGTGCTTTACACAAACACCGAAAAAATTCAACATGGAAATTCAATCAAAACACAATTTCACCATGAAAACGTGTCTAATGTTACATTGAACTTACCTTTTTCAATGATTGTATTATATGCTATAAATAGACAACCATCTACAGATCAGTAATAGTATTTGTGGGAACACAGACATTCTGTGTCTAATTCTGAATGCCTGGGAGATAGTACCTTGGCTTGTATGTTAGGCTTCTTAAAGCCAACACTCCCGAATTTAAGCAAAAATGGTTTGAGACAACACATTAAGTACCACAATTTTGTTGTAATGGTTCCTTGTAACTAATTTCTGAACAGCACTTCCAGTCAGGAGCCTAAGGATGCCAATTTAGACTCAACAGAATGCTAATGGAGTGACTAGAAAATTGCAAACCTCTCATCAATCTGCTGTGCTTACTTTCCCTCTGAAACCATATTCCAGATTCTGCATATGCTCATAACTTTAAGTAGACCTGGAAATGGTAAAATACTACAAGTCCAGCAATGAATTATATCCCCAGGTGTGTTCAGATCATCTGAACATTTCTGTTTACAAAGCAGTCAGGAGCGTTGGTTAACAAACCGTAAATCAGTGCTGCTTTTCCCCTTTATAACTATAAAAAGACAAAGCATGGTTTGTACGATCACCATAATCATAAGTTTATCACATATGGAGAATAAATGCTTAGCCTATGCTTGGCACCGATCCCTTTTCAAGGTGATAAAGGATAAAGCTACTTAAGGGATTGATCTACTAGACAGAAAATCAGCTCTTGCCTGCACGCCAGGAGAAGTTCTGTTGGCAAAATTCTGCACATCTAAGTTGGAGGCAATGATTCAGAATTAAAGCTGCATAAATAATAGAGGATTCGTTGTGGCATAAAACAGAATGTTTTGCTCAACTTCAGGATAATGGATTAAATGCTTCATTTATGGGTTATTTAACCTTTCTTATAAACATTTTTTCTGTAAGTCTTGTCAATTTAAATTTGAAATATAATGTAAAAAAAAAAAAGTTAACCATTTCCTAATGGTAAAAAAATATTCTTACATGAAAATTCATTTTAACATATTTCATTTTCCCTCACTTAAATAGAACGTCTCTAAGGAAGTACTGAAAATAGCATTTCTGAGGAATGCATTATTTGGTGGAGAAAAATATTTTATTTACTCGTTTTGACTCATTGTCAAAAGGCTTACGCTGGCAGAGAAGCTAAGAAGATCACAGTGGGCTTTTTCTCCATCCTACTTGGCTTTTATAAATATGTGATTACTTAAACTGGTTTGGTTCACCTGGGTTATGACTGGGTGGCAGAGTGCAGGTGCCTGAGCCCATCCTGACTCTCAGAGGCTTGACTGTGTCACTGTTAAAGATATTTCCATGGAGCACCATCGTTAAGTGTCATCAACGGTGCTGTGACTGATTTTCAAATGGCAGTCCACTGCAGGCAACTCCCGTGGGAACTGAAGAGTGATTGATGACTTGGGTCAGAAAAAACAGTATTTCAAGCCCAAATATATAATCACTTCTGATTGAATCTAGCTATAAGAGTACAAGAACTGTCCCCAGTCATAATTGCATTAGGTCTTTTCTAGACGTAGAACTAGCTGGTGGTATCACTCACGTTTGTACTTGTATAACTTCATTGCTTTCCTGAGTGATAGTTTATACACCTGCAGCAGAAAACAAACAGACAAAAATACAAAACAGTGTCAGAGCAGGCTGATTTTTCCAGAGCTTTGTGTTTCGTGCATCTTTAATTTGCAGAATGTTAGTATTCCATCATGTTCAGTGTTAGTGTTGTTCACAATCTAATGAATTATGCTTTGACATGCATCCTGATAACTGTCCCACACATCATCTCTCCTCTTTATATCCCATTACTCCTAATTACTGTTTTGTGTGTCTCACTAAATAAATTCTCAACATTGTTGTGATTTTATAAGCCAATTAATTTTACACATTACTGCCAACACATTTTTTTACTCAAACTATATATCTTTTTAACTTTTAACCTTTATGTTATAATTTAATCTTTCAGCTGCAAGAGCAATTTTGCTGCTTTACTCTGAATACTCTCTAATTTTGCCACAGTTCCCTGGTAATGATGGGTGCAAACATTGCAATTCAGATATGAAGATACTAGAATTGCCTAGGGAAGGTGTATGAGCTTGTTGCTTTACCGTGTGATGCCTTGGTCTAGAATTGATAATTTTTGTGTGCCCTGGCAGCACTGCAAGCTCTCTGCCTGATTTCCTGCTCATTTGGGGCTTTTCCTATCCATTTTACTTTGGTGGCCATTGAGCGAGCAGCCTGACCAATATATCAGGGAATGTGTGTGTTGTTTCTGTATGTATGATCTGAATGTGTTGCTATTACTTGCATGTTAAGCCACTGCTTGAGCATTTGCACTGTTAAAGACTGACAGGAAGGATAAGATAATGAAGATGTTATTCAACATAACATATCAAGTTCTCTGCTTTCCTGCTGTAGGGCTTTCCTACTCCTTGTAGGAGTTTCCTAATAAAATGCAACAACAACGAATATTATACCTACATTTATACCTAAGCACAGCAACAAGATGTGAATGTAAAGCATGATACAGCAAGCTGGATTTTTAAAGTTCACTGAAACCAGCTGAGTTCACTAATATAAAAGAGCTGAACGTTTGTTCATGCCCTATGCTATAGAGAAAAAAAAAAAATCCCAATTCCCAGGGCAGACTTCAAATTGCTTAATATTAACATTTCATTTATGGAGTATTTATTTCAATATACATATTTACATAATGATATTTAACAGTTATTAAATAACTACTGAACAATTATTTGTATAGCTGGTAGGTAGAGATAGTTACTTTAATAGCCTGGGACCTCTCCTGTGAAGTAGCAAGCTATGGAGCTTAGTGCATTATTGCTCCCACAGTAGAGGCACACAGTAAAAAGTGCAGTTTATTGCTGCAAGAAATCTTGTTGACCAAATGTAGAATGTAAGTTTCATTAAAGCCAGAAATGAAACTCCTAACTGCAGGTCCTGGGTACCGTCCTCTGTGAATTGGTATTGATCCTGGATACCCCATAACCATCTACATCTCTGGATAGGCTGTAATGTACAAGTCGTTTTCAGTCACTGGGATCTAAATCTGTTCTGCAAGTAAATTAACTGAGAGCTAGAGGTCTGGTTTATGAGTTATTTGTCATCTAAAAAGTATAGGTATCATTGCTAAAGGTCCTTCTGGATAAGGCACAGGGCACGATCAAGGTGTTTGTCAGTCCCTGTGGGCAGGAGGTTGAGGAGAGCTATGAGGGAGGGGAGTGGGCGCAGCAATTGAGAGAACCCAGCAACCCCAAGGACAGGGGACTTCTCTGGCCTGCAGACCCTTGCCATTTATCCAGTGGAGCTCTGGACCCTAAAGGGCGAAACCCATGGAGAATAGTTCTGCTTTTCATAGCTACTTTTTGTAAACTCCTTAGTAATCATTCATAGGTAGTCTGTGGTTCAGAGACCACAGTTAAGAAAAACAAAAACCAGCAACAAAACCCTGTGGTGGATGCAGCCAACTGCTAAAAGCAAGATCACTTGGAGTAGGATTAGAGGTGCAGTTGTAAACCACACAGCCCCATGCAGGAGATGGGTATCATCCCAGCTGCTAAGATACTGAAGCTCCTTAGAAGTGTCCTTGGGCACCACTTGGCCTCCACTTCTCCATTCTCCTTCACAGAACCTGCTAAGGGCAAGGGGATTCCACAGATCTGCTTTCTCAAGGCCTGCGTGTCCTCTAGGGTACACTGCTGTCAGCGGTGGAAAACCAAACTATGGATGTGATAAATGGGAAAAGTCAAGTCCTTATCCAAAGAGACTTGTCTGAGGAGGGACGCTGCAGCTTTTCCACTGCCAAAGCAGGACGTGCATTCACAGTAGATGGAGGAGAATATCGTAAGCTCTCAAGAACAACTCCTTTTATCTGCATTTACAGTGTCTGGTACCTCAGAGTCCTGCTCAGTGGCTGCAGCAGTTCAGTGCTAATACAAAAATTATGAAGAAATGGGGAGTAACTTGCATAAGCATAGGTCATTTTGGGTTGTGGGAGCAAATTCAGCTTATGTCTACTGCAAGATTTTCTGACAGGCTACTGTGATAAATTGTTAATCAGCATATTTGTTTCTATAATATTTACAAAATCTTCCCACAGCTTTCTGCGTTATCGACCTGCTATTTCCAGCATCCAGTGCAAATCCAGAATAATGGTTGTATTAATAAAAACAGGGTTCCGGATAATACGATGTATTCTCTGAATTTCTACATGGTAATTAATTGATGTCTTTCAGTAATAGACCTTATATATTTTAACATCCTCAGCTGTTATCCATCATTGCCCTATGTTTCCTTAATATGAGACTATCTGAATGTGCCAGTTAGAAATTGTTCTGTATTTGCACAGGCTACGTCAATTTTTAAAACAATATGGCCAGTGTTCCCCATGGTGTGATGTTAGTTGTCTGTATCTTTCACAGAAAAATTAGAAATGTGTTTGCACTTACACATTTAAGCAGACTCATAAGCCAAATAATATCTTCATATTCAGAATAAAAACAAAACTCCCAATAGTAATTTGAGTAACGGTGACTAGGTGGCTGATTGATACAATAATTAATTATGTGAGCCTCTTAAAATCTAATTCTTTGTAGTTTTCTGTTAGCTATAGAATTTAGAGACAAAATTCTGCATGAATGGTCATGAATAATAGCAAGAACTATCTTCCAATTAAAAAGTCTGTAACCAAGTGAATTTGACAGATACCAATCAATCAGTGGTAGCTCTTTTCTAGCAATTTTTTTTCCTTAGTGGTCTTCAGACATCTTAAAGTTACATTAAATTCATGCATTCATAAAGTATCAGGGGGAATAAATTATGAAAAACCAGAAAAAGTCAATCAAATATTATATTCTGAAGGCTAAAGAAAACTACAGATAGGCACCTGTGTACCTTGTATACACACCCTAGTGGTGTGTCTACATGGAGATGCTATTGCAAAACACAGTACGAATTATACATTAGACCATGATTATTACTCCGTGTTATCTTCCCAGCTTCCACTCAAGCTCCGAGCTATACGCAGAAACACAGAAGAGACACTTGTGTCCAAGCCCTGCTTATGATTTTGGTCACTGTTGCTAACGCTCCTCTGGAAGCAGAATGAAGTGGTCACAGTGATGGACAGATGGCAAAGACAGCAGCAATTGGAAAGACCACAAAAAGAAGGGTATGTCCTGGCATCCTCGGTCTGCAATGCTAATGTCCTACATACTGAAGCATTGTCATGCACAGATATGCTTGGCTGAATTGGCATAGAGTCAAGAAGTCCAAGACTAATTCAAAGCAAGGTTCAGAATATATTGAAGTTTAAAGTTTGGATAGTTGTGGGGTTTTTTGGTCTTTTTTTTTTTTTTCTCCTGGATTCTTTCAAAACTTTCCTTCCTTTTCAAAATAGTTCTAACTTTTTTAAGGATAAAAACTGTACAGATTTATAACCTGAAAATTATATGAAAGCTTAGGAAAAAGAACGGTAACAACCTGGACTATTTCTTTCCTCCCCAGGTTGAGCCACCGAACTATAAAATCCATTATTTTCAGAGATCTAGTACTATAATGGGACACAAGGAAAAGCAAAGAGAGTATTTTTAAAGTTCTCTCTGTGTCTGAAATGTCTTGAAAGTCAGGTACTACAAAGGAAATGAAGCATGTCTTTTCCAATGTCTCTGCATCTTCCTGCCAGAGTGCTTGATAAAGCACCAATAAACATAATTGCCTTTGCATATCACTGATACAAAGAACAAAAAATATGTGCCCAAGTATGGCTCACATTTTCCAGTGAGTTACTTATGTGTTCCTCATCATTCTGTGTGCTATATGATCAGGAGCTGCATCTTGGAATTCTCATCTATGCACTGAACATTTATGGGATTTATTGCCATTTTTATAGATATGGTAAGTAAATATAAACTGAGAAAGTGTCATAAAATCTAAAACTCATCAGCAGATGCTGATTAAGGAGAATTATTGTATAAGCTTTATATATTTTTCTATTTAAAGTTTAGCTTTGCTGGTTTATTAGAAAAGGTTTCACATGGGAAAGGTATGACACAGCAAAAAGAGAATGGAAAGACAGAGTGGCTGATATAGGCCAAGAAGATGATTTCTTCTTTGGGGCAGCCCTACCTCACCAGCTGTGAAGGCTGCAGCTGCAATGTGCTACAAGTACCCCCACAAGGGGTGGTAACAGTAATGCATATCGTTCCTGTCCAGTGTGAAGTCTAAATGAAAGCAGATGGTCGAAGGGATACCTAAGATGCCAGGATTTCTGGACATCAGTGAAAATATATCATTTGAAAGACCTTTGTATCAGACCATTGTTCATTAATGTCATGGTTTCAGTTGGGATAGAGTTGACTTTTCTACTAGTAGCTGGTCTAGTGCTATGGTTTTGAGTGTGGGATGAGAAATACTTTTGATAGTACACTGGTGGTTTTGGTGTTGCTAAGCCGTCAAGGCCTTTTCTGCTCCTCACGCTGCCCCACCAGCGAGTAGGCTGGGGATGCACAAGAGGGGGCATCCCCAGGCGAGGGGACACAGCCAGGACAACTGTCCAAAGGGATATTCCATACCATATGATATCATGCTGAGTATGTAAAGCTGGGGGAAGAAGGAAAGGGAGGATGTTCGGAGTGACAGTGTTTGTCTTCCCAAGTAACTGTTACGTGTGATGGAGCCCTGCTTTCCTGGAGATGGCTCAACACTTGCCTGCCCATGGGGAGTAGAGAACGAATACCTTGTTTTGCTTTGCTTGAGTGTGCAACTTTTACTTTACTTATTAAACTGTCTTCATCTCAATCCATGAGTTTTCCCAAACTTTTACACTTCTGATTCTCACTCCTATGGCCACTGGGGGGAGTGAGTGAGAGACTGCATGGTTCTGGTTGCAGGCTAGGGTTAAACCACAACAATCAGAAACGAAGAATCAAAGAGGACTGTTACAGGAGTATATGTTATTTGCACTACTGTGCTATGAATACTTTATTATAGTGAGACTCTGTGGCTCATTGGCTATACTCAATTTCAGGTATCAAGAAAATAAGCTTTGACTAATTCTACTTTAAATTCATATAATTGTTTTGCTGGGTCATTCTGCAACATGACAGGAGCTGAAGGGTAGAGCAGACCTTCAGACAGTGTAGGAGATCATGGAGACATTTAGAAGGCAGAATGCTTTAGAGAATATAAGGCTTTGTGGCCCGGGCCAAAGGGACTAAATCCTACTAGCCCAGAGATATATTTTGCGTTTATCCACCATGTTTTCTTACTGGAAACATCAGCCTTCAAAGATGAACAGCTCAGGGGGGAGATGTTGCTGCCTGGACTGTTTCATTTTCAGTGCTGCCCACCTGTGTCATGCCTTCACCTGCTAACCATAGCGACTGAGGCAGTCCGGCTATGGATCAAAACGGGAAGCAGGATATGGGGACAGAATATTCCTGCCACAAATTCCTGTTCCCTGAGCTTTGGCCCGGTGAGCTGAGCTACTGCAGAACATGTGCTGCCTTTGCAGTCAACTGCAAACGAGCTAATGACTGTGTCGCCAGAGAGAGCCTGTATTTCTGCAGCTGAAGTTGTAAGCCACGGCTGTTACAGGCAGTGGTTCTGCTGCATTAGGAGCTACACATTCAGCTATAAAAGTAACCTAATTGCTGTTGGACAGAAGCGTTAAATACACAGTGAGTTCATTTCCTGCAGAACCGAATAATTGCCATGTGCAGTTTTACACTTACAGGATCAAATTTTGCTGTGTTAAAATTATACAGTTCAAAAGTGATTGGCTTTCCTCTAACACAGAGCAATTTGGCTGCAGCAGAGGATAACATAACCGGCAATACTCTACTGCAGCACTGACTCAACTGCAGTATTTCTTGGTTACTGGTCAGTATAAATCTACAGCTGAGGGCTTGATCCAAAGCCATGTTCTCGTCACTAGTTCCAATAGGCACTGACTCAGGGCCTAAAAAAGAAATCGGTGGTGAAAAACCAGAGAGCAGAGCATATGTCCTACACAATACAGCTGACTATTTCTGTGCTCAGCAGCTGATACTGTAGGGCTGCAATATTGATTTGTGTTACTGTATTTTATAGCTAGTATGTTACAAGATTAATTTTGTGCTACTCAGCATCTGCTTTCTCCTTGGGAAGTTTTGTAAAGAATTCTGCTGACTATAAAGAATTGACTTTTTCTTTTTTTTTTGCAAACCAGCAAAACATATCCTTTATACCCTGCCCTTCCAAAGTATAGCATGACAGATACCGTTAAGATGATTATACTATATACTTATATGTGCTTCTGTGCTCACAGGCTAACAGCTAAAGTCTTATTAGTACAGGTCAGCATCCTTGTTCCGTTTTTCTTCTCTCACTTACTTCCAGCCAACATTACTGTGATAAATTATTATTCTGCAAGGGTAGTCTTTGGCTCCTGTCCAAAAAAATGATATAAATCTATACCATTTTACAGATTAATATTGTTTTCTTCTTCCATTTACTTGTACTTTTAAATGGGAAATAACAGGGACTGGCTATGGGTGAAAGGGTGGAGATTCAGTTCAATAAATAAATGTATAAATTGCTTAATAATAAAAAATGTGTGGTAATACCATGAATAACATTTGCCCAGAGGGAATTTGTTGATTTAGGTGTCTATAAATAGCAGTGAAGTGGTATCTAATAATGATATCTAATATCTCATCACTGAATCAATATGGGCAAGATTTTGAGTACCTCTGACTTTGCTGTGCCTTCCTTTGGGGGTCATTTAGGAGCAGGCAGCATGTGATAGATGGCAGGCAATGTAATGGGTCTTTACACAGCTTAGCACCAGCCACTGCAAAGGCCAGGGCTCATTTCAGAGAAGGGGAGAAGTAAGTTGCGTTGTTTCAAGGTCTGCCATAAAATCTTCCTTTTGCACCAAAGGGAAGGAGCTGTGACCCCATTTGTTTCTGGACAGAGCAGTTTTGTGTTGGCTTTGAGAGAGCCTGTGCTTCATTGCACTGTGTGGTTCTGTATGCTTGTGTGCCTGCGCTATGCAGCAGGACATAAAACTCATCCTCCAGCTTAGTTGCAGAATTGAAAGCAATAGAGATGTGAATAGTACACGCTCAGTCAAAGTGAGAAGTGAGGAAGTGAAAGCATGGGTGCTCCTCAGAGTTTAACCCAGGCTCTGTCTCAGAGGCTGGGGCAATGACTGATGCTTTTTAAGTAACCCTGAATATATTTCCCATTAAGGTCCTTATATAGATATCTCCTCTACCTTGCTTCAAAGTTGGTCTTACTGTATTTTACAGCAGTAAAAGCCCCCTTTTTTTTTTCTTTAGGGAGCACCATATGGTGGTAGGGCTGAGAGAAGAGCAGAATTACGGCATAAAGGTTACAAAAGCTAAATCAGATCATCTCTTAATGTAAATTATTATGCCTGAGGTTTCTGCAATAGAATCATACTGGATTAAGCCCAGTGAACTTCTGTCCCTTTTAGCCAGAAAAGTGCCTAAAGCTAGGACTGGATGAGAAATTTTCAGATGAGCTTTCTTTAGGAATCTTGAAGCATGCAGGTTTTGGTCCAGATAAAACAGAATAACTGCTCTTCTTCGTCAAAAATCTGTGTCCTTCCCATAGCATACACTGTACAACATGGCACAGAGGACAATTCAATAAAGTTAGCAGTGTGTGAACAAAATTGTCAGGGCCCTTATCTCAGCTGACCAAAATGTACACGTAAGTAATCCTTCAACCCTAGACACTGTAAATAAAAAAAGGTCAAGAAGCCTTGGCAAAAGATCTGTGGCAATGTGCTATGATCTGGGTAAAGGCTGCTGTAAATCACTTTGTCTGACAGTCGCTCACAAGCAGAAATGGTTTAAAATCACTAAGACAAGAGTAACCTTGGGAAAGCAGCCTGAAAACAGCCAGTAGATGGTGGTAAGTTTTGGGAGAGGAGTACAAGATGTTTATTACCTCACCATAAATGACCATGGTACTGCAGAGGTAAATAGATCATAAATCTGATTCAGCTAACAAGGCACTTAGTGCTGACCAGAGCTAAATCCGCTACAGGTGGGGATTTCTCCCTCAGAGATAGTCTCTCTCCATGTTTCCATCCTCAACAACTAGAACAAAAACAGTTCAATTCTCTGGGAGTATTTTTCTGAGTTTTTTCAATTATCTTCTTGTAGCTGCTTAACTTTCCCAATCATGAAGGTGAACAGATGCACAATACCTGACCTTAGATGTCTAAGAGTTAGTGTCTGACTCTGAACCAGCCTCTCTGGGTTCCAGGATATGCCCTTCCAGAGGGCAATTAATCTGAAAAATCTGACAAATTTCTGTGTGAAACTTTGAATATAGATCAGACTTCAGTCCAGATAAAGAATTATAAATTAAGATATCTGCAATGCAGGTGTCTACATGTGAACCAGCTATGTTAGATCCAATGCTAGTCCTTAGAAGTGAAGTCAATATATCCAGTGGAGCCACAAGAGAGGTTCAGTTCACCCCAAAATAGACCTCTCTTGATCAGACACTGAAGTAGTTTTCTAAGCCTCATTGATTGTATTGACCAATTCTCCATTGACTGTAGTGGAAACTTGGACACTTAGCTCAGCTGTGTACATCTAAAATGAAATGCAGGTGCCTAAAAAATGGGCACCTGGTGTTTTCTGAGGTGTCTTATGTTGTCCAAAATATTCATGTGTAGACATGTGGTCTGCGGAAGACCTATGTCCTTCTGGAGGTGCAGTAAGAAACCATGTGGGATAATCTCAGGCAACTCAGCATAAGATTCTAATGTTTAGGCAACTGAATTGTCTCCCCTTACGTAGACACCTGACTTCATATGAACATGGACTGAATTCAATCCCTAACATCTTGTATTAGAACAAATCTATTCCACATCTTGTATATTTGTTCTCTTTGGTCTGTGATACTTACAGGCCTTATAACTTGAAAAATCTAAGTCCTTTTTGTGGGGTTAACCCCTATTTGTGTATATCTTCCATTTTTAAAATTATTGAAGCCTTCAGCTGTCACTGAAAAGGTCTCACTGAATTTTCCTGTGTGGGAGGCCAGTGCTACTGCATTCTTCTCTGTCATTTATCATCAACAGTGATATGCATTGCTCTTGCATTCACATTTTTATAAACTTATCTACAAGGCTTACAATTACTGCAGGCTCTGTTAGAAATCATCTAAAACGAAAATCATCTTCCCTAATCCATGCTGTGTATCTCGTTTTTGTTGCATTTATCATTCACTCCATGTACAAATCTCCTGCAGACATGTAGGGAACAAATATGCAGAGTGTACCACAAGTTTGAATAAGTAATTTCTAAGAAGTTAAAACAGCAGGATCCTTGAATTAAGATGAAAGAAGATTCACTATCAGAAGAAAATAAAACTGAAACACATGGTGATGGAGCACAATTTTTATTGTTTGGAGCTTTTTGAAAAGGTATTTGTTTGATAGTTCCCAGATCTATTCTGGGTCAGGACTCTCAGCATGCTTATCATTAAAGAAACAGTCTGAACAGAAAGAGTATGCTATTAAGGATAGTGAATTAGCTTCTTCCACTCAAGTTAGCAGCATTAAAATGCAGCAGTAAACTTCAGTGGGATTGTACAGGAGATGAAGAAACACAGAGCAGGAGCCAGACCTACAGGATGTCAATGGAATGATCTCTGCAGGTTTCAACACTTTTGGGGAAGACTTGATTTCTACTGTAACATGTTTAAAAGGCTAGGTATTAGCGCGCAGTGTGACTTGCAATCTCACAATAAAATTGGAGAACAGGTTACTGAAGACCAGATCTCCCAATAAGTACTGACATTGCTTTCTGAGATATACGTCTCAATTACATCACTAATTAACTGTAATTATGAAGGCCACGGTCATAAGGTCAAATACAGACGTGCTTGTTCTATATTCTGGCAAAGTCATTTTTGAGGATGTCCTTTAGGCTTTGGCCTGTAGACAACAAAACCAAATGTTAATGAAACCATTCTGGTATATCTTTTCATCTTAACTCTGGGTTTGTTTCCTTTGATATCAATCTTAGCAGTTAATAATGAGACAGGTATTAATTACATTTTAAAACACTGGGCTTGATGTACAGAGGTGGGATAAACCAGTACTTACACTAAGCACTGCCGTCAATTATACATAACCTTGTTTTAACCCTAATTTCATCCATTATGAAATGTAGCATCAGTGTGGAGACAATAAATCACTTATAGATAGTAGAAAGGTTCATTTATCCTTGTAGAGTTGCTGTACAGGAGCTTCATCTGAGCAAAATGCTAAGTTATTGCAATGAAAATGGATTTTGGGGCACTTGTGAAAATAGGTTTGCACAAAATGTTTACTTTTCAAGATACTACTTTTTACATACCTTTAGTTACTCTGCTCATGATTTTTGAAGCAAAAATTGTTCTGCTTTTAATAAACATAATTTATTTCAGCAAGGAATGTGATACCAGATACAGAAGGGAGTGTACAATAGGTGCAAGCGTGATGTTGTAGACAGAGCATTCCTCCAAGGTTTAGAATAGCCCAGGGTGCGGTGCGTGCCCCGTGCACTAGTCAGTTTTTGAATGCATGGAACATTGGGTGAACAGCACTGACAGCAAATAGAGCTTAATACTCCCTTTCCATAACACTGTGGGTACAGTCCCAGAAAAGAAAAGGCTGGATATTTTTGAAAAGGGAGCTGTCTAGCACATTTGATAAACCCTGTGGACCAGCACGTACCTACTCTTCTCACACTACTTACCTCCATTTTTGCCATTTTCACTCCCCCAGGCCTCCTGGCACATCTCCTCATCACTGGCCTCACCAGAGCCTGTCCCCAGCAATCCTTCCTGTGGACTCCCAGCCCTTGTGCCAGAATCACCCAAATATTCCCCCTTTCACCACAGCCTCTGATTTTATTCTCTCTCTGGGGACCTGAAGATCATTGAGGTCACTGAGGATGTGTAGTATCCTCTGAAGTCTGCAGTCCTTTCGGGCAATTAGGTAATTAGGTCATTAGGTGGACTGAAGCCCATGTTAAAGTAACTCTTGGTCCTTTAAATTTCAGGCAGTGTGTTGTAGATAGAGGGATGCTTTCCTCACACTTTACACCCTATATTTATTGGATATCCTTATTTTATTTTCAGGTTTGCTTTTTCTTCTCTCTGATACTGCTTTTCTCTGTAACCATCAGGGCTGGTTTGCATCAGAGATTTGGCTAACTGGTTCATTATCAGTGCCTGCATACCGTGTCCCTGCCTTGAGCTGCAGGCAAGAGAAGTAATTAAAGAGTGATTGAGACTGTTCCAAATTCCATTTGGGTCTGTGTCTATAGCTATGGGGAACACTTCCAGCAGTCCAGAGACACAGGGATGCGTGTGGGTGTCACTCAGTACCCACCCAAATTGCTCTGCCCGGCTAAGAGGTTAGCAGGCAGGCAGATGGTGAGTGCCACCACAAACTGTCTGGTTTGTGACACAGGGCAGAGTGGTGGCCACTGCAGAAATGTGTCTGACAAATCTGAGCTCTGCCAGTGAACCAGAATTTTGCACGCGGGAGCTTCCCTGCTCTGAACCTGCGTCTGGCATGTGCTGAGCAAGCAGGTTTAGTTGCTTCTGTGGGTTTGCGGTCCCTGCTTGCACTTATTTGTCTGGCTAATTTGTGTGTTTTCATCTGTTGGTGCCTTGTTACTCAGATTTGTTTGTTAATTGTAAGGATTTGTGTTTCAGTCATATTGCAATAAAAGAAAAGCTCTCTGGTGGAACGCAGCAGCTGTTTAACAGTTTGTATCAGCAGTACGCAACCGGCAATGATGCAGGGCAAAGAACAACACTCTGCTCAAAAACTTGAGAGAACAGAATAAAAATATACTGCCTGAGGCTGTAGAAATCCCAACTTTCTGAAAACTATTGTAGGACCTCTAAAGGTCTTATGTGTGCCACGAGCCATGGTCTTACAGAGATAAGAGGCAGTGCCTCTTGGAAACCTGTGCCAGAACTGAGCTTGTGTCATTCCAGCATGGTGTCCGGAGTCACATCATAAAAACAAAACTACCAAGGTTGTTCTCTTGAGGGCCCTCATTTGAGCATAGCAGAGTCCTGCTTTGTGGAAAACTGTCACGATCAGAAATGGCAATGGTTTAATTTCCTCTGAACACGGTATAATCGCTGAAATAACTGATCTAGCTACAATTATTGACCATGCAATTTCATGCATCCATGAAAATTTATTGAAGTACAAATCTTTGCATTTGCTCTAATTTGTGCTAACGAAAGGGCTTGGCACATTTGCTAGTAAGTCTTGTGAAGAAGAAGATTCAGAGGGAATTCAGAGGGAATCACTGTAATGATTTCAAATTAGAATAATAAATTTGACTTTATCACATTAAAATTAATAAAACTGTTGTTAGTGATTTGATTTTCCACTACTCTGCACCTTGTGTGGAATATAAAGATAGATCTTTTTTTCAAGAAGTTTCTAGCAATCCACGGTTGATCAAAGCAAAGCTACAGATTTACATATCAGCATATTTCTTATTAAGAAATTTGACTCTGAAGGAATTATTAGAAACTGTAAGAAGGTGTGGGTTACAGAAACAAAAACGCTATCCAGCTTCAGAATGCTAACAAAGTTTAATGAACATTTTGTTTGCAATTTAACTTATGATCTGATTAATTATAGTTATATTTTTCCACCAGATGACAGTATAATCAGAAAAGTTATAAAGGTGTCTACTGTACTAGTGGTGTGAATGGTGTGAATATGTATATTTTTCATACCTAAATACTACATTTGACTGAAGAGCAAACATATTGTTCTTGAGTTGGTTGAAGCAATTCTACAAGGACCATACACATTATGCTTAGCCATGGGAATTCATCTGTTTGTCCTTTTCTCTGTTGTACATCACTGTAGTGAAAATCACTTGAAAGCAAAAGCTTCAAAAATGTTTTTTCCTTGTGTCTTCATAAACATAACAAAGTTCTACATAAACAAGGACAGAAGAAACAAAGTACAAAATAATTCAACTGTCTGCTGAAATTCAGCTGTGTTGTACCCTTCTGCAGAAGGGACCCAACTTGTCCCACGGAGGTGGAAATCACAAGACCTCAGGAAGGGCCATTGAGGGCACTGGGCTGAGGTACGTCTTTCAGTGGGGCTTCTAACTCTGGCTTGAAGTTGCAACCAATAATAAAATAGTTAACAGTGCAAAAATTATTCTGATTGCAATCCAAGCCAAATTGAACAGTCTTGCTTTAGTACAAGGTGGGAAGGTAGAGAAGAATGGGTGGCTGTAGGATTGCCTTTAGGAAACAGGCTGAAGAGGATGGAAAGCAGAGATGGACTATTATTGCTACTGCTCCTGTTTTCTCTTCTCTCTCTTCTCTCCTTCCTCTTAACCTCCAAATTATATCTTCCTCCCTCTTTTTCCCATCTCACCTTAGACAAGCCTCCAACTTGCCTTCATCTTGCCACCTCTTTCTAAATGTCTCCCCTTCTCCATCTGGCCAGACCAGTTGCTCAGGATCCACCCTGCTGTACCTGTGCTGTCCCAGGAGCCCTGTGATTGGGATTTGAAAGTATGTGGTCAGAAAATCCATCTCTGTGCCAATAAATTACTACTAGAAAAGCAAGGCCCACTCTCTGATCCTGAGGGCATTTCTCCAGCCTGCCCCTGTTTAGCTGCTAGTGCATCTTGTGCCAACAACACCTTGGGGATGACATTTTTTGGCACAGAAGTGGTGTGTATAAGAAAAATCACACAATCCTAGCTCTCTGCCTGGGGAAAACTGGCTGCAAGAAAGTTTCTTTATCACTCTCCTCTCCAGCTGCTTCTTGGTGTAGAAAACCATTTCTTGGCATTGGATAGCCAGGCTCATGTCAGAATTCCTGGGGGGAAAAAAGGACTGCCTGGGTGCCTTTAGTAACTATTTATACTGAGATATATATACTCAGAGTATATAACAGCAATAAACTATTTACAGTGAGGCCTATCAGACAATTAATTTCTCCTCTTGTGATAAACTGATTCACAACAATGAAATGTTCTCTGTGTTTTAGGGGCAGCACGGTAACACACATGTATTTCAGTGACAAATGTATTACACACATGTAGGATGACAAATCTCATGGCTGTGCTTTCAGTGGTTCTACAGAGAGCTACAAAACCGCTCAAGCAGCTGCCTAAACTCCTATTCTCTCTTCAGTTAATTTTGTTCTCACCGAAGAACTGCTGTTCTCACATTATCACCAAAGTTATCACATTAAAAGACTGAACTCTGGCATGACTTCACTGTCAGGCAAGGCACTGAGGTGGGATTATTAATTTTTTTTTAAGATTTTGATCTGCTTGATGTTATTCTTAACTAAACAGCATGCATGTATTTCATAAAATGATCATGAGTAGGTAGTGGTTTACTGCTAGAGCTGTGGAAAGGAAAGGCAATCTGTCTGAGAACTGCTGTAAATCTTTTCATATAGTCTAAGCCATATCTAGTTTTTTCATTAGCTACATATTAGAGATCAAGATTTCAATGAGAAAAAGGAGGAGGGGAAAAAATTTTTTCAAGAAAACAGAATTTCTCCTGGGTTTTATTGTGAGATTTATGGGACAGAAGACTCCATTTGTAGGATATTACAATTACTTTTTCACCCAGAAACGAATGTAGAATCATTATCCATATCTACAACAAATTCATACATTATTCAGTTTTTCACTCAAAGTCCCTGACAATCTGTATTGAGCAGCTAAGTAGTGGTTAACAGCATTTACGGGTGGCTAATGCAAAACAGAGATGGAGGACAAGATGACTCCCTCTGCTCTGCTCAGACCTTGGGTTTGCTTGCAGCCATGAGGAAGATGGAAGAGACACTGACTAACCTGTTCAGAGACCAGGATGTACGACGAAAGCGCTGTCTTCTGAATATGTTTTGAACCAATTTGCAAAACAAATAGCCTACCATTGCAAGTGTTATTTTCTAATGTTTATATTTTAAACATTTCCAATGTCTTTAAAGCCACAAATCCTATAACTATGAATGCCTTTTGGGATTCTACAGTTCAGCAGATGACAGGGTCAGATATGAAAGTTATGCTCTCTGAATGTATATCATGGCACTGTTTTGAACATTGTAATACAGAACAATTTCTGTCTAGAACTTCTCATTCTTCTTTTCTATTTTTGGTTTCCTTTTCACAAAGCAAAAGCAGTGTATCATCACTTTCTTAGCTGGCATGAAACACAGTCATGTTGGTGAAGATATTGTGGTAGCATGTGTTGTGTACACATGAGGTGCAGCAGAAATTTAGAAAAAGTATTCTAATAACATTTCAGAGCTTTTGAAAGAGCTGCTTGAAAAAGTTAATTTCTAACTCTTATTTTACAAAACTATGTGCCTCCCTCACCAGGAACTAAAGTACATAAAGCAGTGAAAGCCAACCAGCAAGAGCCTAAAGAAGCTTTAATGTATCTGAGCTTTAATAGATATTTTATTAAGGTTTTTTGAGACACAAAATGAGAAACTGAAAAAAACTGTGTTCTGAAGGGGTATAGGTCCTACTTGTAGAGTTGTGAGTCAACAGTACCTTCATGGTTGCTAATTTTTTATTTTAAATGTCAGATTGGAATGATCGACATCCATGGTTGGAATAAGTTTGGGCAGAAAATCCTACATTTGCACGAGATAAGGATTCATTCTCATCTACCCTGCATACCACTTATCTATCTGCTTGGTGGATTAACGTTAGAATAACTCCTCGGGGAGAAGGATTAGTGAGCAGAGAAGAAGGAAGTGGCTAAGGTACATTATAAATAAATTTATCACCTAACTGCACTTTATGACTTAAATATTCTCTGTTAGCAGCAGCTAGAGTGCTGCAAATTACTTTGTTACTAAAGAAATAAATATCCATGTCTGTTCCACACCAATCTGTCTCCTACTTCATATTCTTCAAGGCGGTGATACTGCTTAAAATAATAGATACCATCTGATAGCAATATAAAATTGAAATGAATTTTAATTGTTTAATGGGTCTGTTTTGAAAAACCTGGCTAAGAATTCTTTTTTTGATTACTCCATCTCAACAACATCTTACAGCAAAATGGATAGTCTGCCCTTAATTCACACCAAACTTCGAAAAAATTCATTATATCCTGTAGTACAGTTCAATAATAGTCACAATGGCCATGTCAAAAGTACATACTTCTTCTTGTTATGGTTTACTCCAAATAAAAAAGAAAGAGGGAGCAGGGAAGGAATTGTTCCCAGCCAAGACTCCTCTTGGGTTATTCCTGCTACAGCTTATCCCATAACCTGGGTCTTGCCCTCCAGGCAGGAGAGTGTGATGAGTTGATAGAAGGTGGTTGTCCCATTCTTCTGGACCTGGGAACACAGTAAGGTTCATCCTCTGCAGTTCAGCAGCAAAAGGCTCCCAAATCATCCCTATATTGATGCCCATTGGACAGAACAGGTTGCATCCATTTTTCATGGGTGTGTAAGGTGAACTCCAACAGGAAAAGCAGACTTTCTCAGCTCCAGCTTTCTAGAAGGTCTAGCCCTAATGATGTTGTTGCTATAATTGTCTTAGTCCATTTGATGTTTTCAAGAAGACTGAACATGATCACTTACAGTATTGACAAGCAAATGTGTTCATGAAAATCAAATCGATATGTGACTTAGAGACAGCCATTTTCACATATTTCATTTGCAAATTGTTCCCTGAAGATTTTATTTACTTTTTTATAAAATCCCTCAGCTTTATAGAAAATCAATTCTCTGTCATCTAAATGTTGTCTTATAGCTCAGCATGCCCTCAATTTATTTTTGTAGTGCTCCCTATTAATAGGGATGTATATTTGAAATTGCTGTAAAAATGTATGCTCTGCTTTTTTGCTGGAGAAAATCGTAGAGAAGTTTGATGAAATTATATTAAAAATGAGAGCTCTAAATTTTAAATTTGTATAATTTATGTGACCATGGTGACAGATTAATCATAGGTGCCTGTATAACATAAAACTCCAATTAAAATAAACAAAAATTAACTTGTCAGAGTTGTCATGTATGCAAGAAATTAGTTTGAGTAATAAAGAAGACTTTAAGCCAACTCCTTCTTATTCTCTTTTTTTTTTATTTATTTATTATAGATGCTCCCTGCCTTGAGCCAATGGAATTAGTGGACTACAGTTTACCATAGTTAGTTAGGCATTTCAGATGAGACTGATGTGAATAAGAAATAAAGATGACTGCTAGCTTTGTGTTAAGAATCCATAAGAATGATCTGCAAAGCAGAAGAACAGTTTTGTTGACTTCAAACTAATGTGTTGTGCTACTGTAAACACTAATGAAAGAGCAGAGTGACATTGCGATGCTGGAAAGGTCATGTTAAACAATGGTAGTGGAACATGTAATTGGACAATTTGGGGGTTGGTAGAAGTCCTTGCTATTGAAAATCAATTATTAAAATGAACATTAATTTTTGAGCATTGGAGTTTATCTGACAAGCTATAATCTTCAATTGATACTGGCTTCCTTCTCCATATCCCCAGCTACTAAAATCAGAGGGATGCCTCTTCCCTTTTTTTTGCACCTTCCAGTAATAGTTTCTGATCAGTTTTAGCATCTCAACTCCCCAGAAGAGGTGAAGAGAGGTGTTAGGAGAGAGAGGAAAGAGTTGATGGCTAGTCTGTAATTGACTAGAGAAATTTGGGGTGGGAGCAACAGAGGGAAACGGGTGAAATAAATAGGCAAGAAAGGATGGCGTCTGAACATGGAGGAGAGAGGTAATCTTGGAAAAATCACATCTGTCAACTTTCACCAATTAGAACTGAACCTAACTAAACCAAGTTGTAAAAAATAGTTCTTTTTAAAAAATAATTATATTATATAATATTATTTTAATCAATAAGAAAATGATAGGAATTTAAAATATTTACCTCCAGTAAACCCTGAATTTAAAATAATACTATATATGAAAGGAGGAGTAGAACCTGAATGTTCTCATTATTAACAATTTAACAATAAAATTAGCATCTAAAGCCAGCTCCTGCAGGTAAATGGAAGTACTAACAAACTGACTCCCTTCAACCATTTATCCACAAGCTATTTATCCAAAATCATTGAATAGTTTGGGTTGGAAGGGACCTTTGAAGGTCATCTAGTCCAATCTCCTCACAATGAGCAGGAACATCTTCATTTAGATCAGTTTGCTCAGAACCCCATCCAACCAAACAAATGTATAAAGGCAAAAGAAAAAGACAAGTCAAAACATAATCACAGTGCTGTATTAACCTCTTCCCCCTTCAAGCGTCTAGCTATGAAAGAGAAGCCTTTTGCAAATGGAAGTTTTCACACCACAAAATGGAAACTATGAAATTTGAATGAAGATAGAAATGGAACAAAGCAAGAACAGCTATGTTATTAATAGTGATAAGGAAAGCTGTCTTATGCTTCAGCAGACCTTCGCCATCTCTATAACAGACCAGAAGTATCTATGTAAAATCCTAGCACTGGTCCAAAAGTATTTTAAATCCAGATAAGTGATACTTTTTTAAAGACTGTACTTAAAACTCCATAGGAAAAGTACAAAATAAATATATTTCCAACCTGTGCAAAATGGCTGACTAATGATCAAATCTTAAAATGTGAACCAATGTTGTGATAGATTAATCATGGCCATGAAGTATGAAGGAACTCGAATGGGAATGCTCTGACAGTCCATAATAATTCAACCAAGAGCTATATGCAGAGCAAGTAGATAAGCTCAGAACCAATGCATAACATATGAGTCAGGAACAAATGCAGACCATCAAATAATACATGTAAATATAGAAATTTTAAGAAAGATGTATTAAATTGTCACAAAAGCAAATGCAGAAATACAAAGTCAGAAGATTAGTAAAATGAAAAATAAAATGTAAGCCCTATTGCAAGTTTAAGAAAGGCAAAAACATTTCCAAGTGATTCATCCGGAAAAGGATACTGGCAACTATTATGAATAGGGGGGCAGTTATATCCCAGCAGCATATCCCAGTCATGCAAGGATGGCCAACAACAGCATTTGGCTGCTGGAAGAGGGAACATGCAGCTAGCAAGGCAGGACTTGAGTGGATCAGTGGAACAGCCAACAGCCACCCAGAGCCCAGATGGGAGATAGCAGGGTCAGACCAGGATCACGGATCCTTCAAACAGCTGGAAAGAATCTGGTGAGTTTACCTAGAGCTAGATAAATAGGAAATTTTCTTTATTTGTGGAAATATTGGAATATGGGTCCTGGAAAGGCAAAATCATTACAAAACCTACCTAAAGAAAATAAATCAATTCAAAAACACTATAAAAAATCTCAATCCATAAATTGCAGATATTTGCAAACTCTGAGGCACTTTTGACCAAAGAGTGAAACAACCATGATTTCTTCACACGATGCATTTATCCCATATGTCACAGAACTAGTCACCTATTCTAAAATACTTATGAAATGAATGAAAAGATAAAGATAAAAATAATGACACAGGGTCAAGAGATGAGGCACCTTCTTATGAAGGAGACAGCCTCCAGTTATTGCCTCAGGGACACTAACATGGACAGAATAAAGGTAGACCCAAATTGAAAGAAACGTCTTGCAGTGATGTTCGTGCATGAAAAGTTCAACCAGCTCTTTCAGGAGCAGGAAGCCATTCAAGTAGAACATGACTATAAATCACTGGAGGGCATTTCTTAAAAGCCACTGCAAGCTGCTCCAAAGTGCTTTCAGCCCACGCTCTGAGAAAGCAGCGCTATTATTTTAGACGTATGCTGCAAAAAAGGGACTGAAATTACTGACAACTTACCCAGGGAAGAATTGTAGCAATAAAGGAAAGACAAGTGAGTACGAATAATAAATTGTAACCCTTGCACAAATATAGAAGACGTGAAAACACTAAGACCATTGGACAATAAATTTTCATGTCCTTTATAAGAAAAGGTCTGAAGAGAATCATATGAAACACATAGGGCAAATATTTACAAATATTCATAACAGTTTTTTTCCCTCAGGCTGTTTGGTCCCACAGAAAGAAGCCCCAACTCCTTCTGAAGTGTGTCAGAAAGACTGACATGAGTATCCAAGAACACGTCAGACTTTACATTGCAATCAAACTTTAATGCCCAGACTACTGAAAAAAGTTCTTAATTCCAAAATACAGGCCTGTATCTGGAAAGTTTAGGCACCCTGTGTATCAGCAAACAGTCCTGAAGATCTCTCAGATCTGGTGAGATGTGAAACGTGCAGGAGAAGGCCAGGCAAGCCACAAAAGGGAAAATAAAAAATGTACAGCTCTCCTTATGGTCCTTGGAGTGAAGGGAAAATAGATCTTGTGATCACAAACCACTCATTATAGTAGACCAGTTCCTTACTGCCTCGGTGACAGATGAAGCAATGAGATTTTTAAGTAAATTTGTTATCACAAAGTATTATTTCAGACAATGGCAACAAATGAAAATAGGATCCATTCAGGGTCAGACAGAACATTCGTCTAACTCCTACTCCTGTAGGGTCAACAGGATATACTTAGGGACGTGTAAAAGAACAAGCCAAGTACAGAGGTAGTTCCCCAAAATGTCCCCTCACCTTAATATGGTCTGGGACTTCCTAAACCATAAGTGTTGTTTTGGTTTATCAGCCTGCAAGGAATTTTTCTTTCCATGTGTTTTTCTTCATAGCTGTGTGATTCAATCATTAGCTTTCATTAAGCAGCATGCCTATGTGTATATGAAGTGTGTTATCTTTTCATTTCTCCATCTTATTTTCTTTTAAAAGCTCTTTCAGCACTTCAGCTGTTTCTCTGGTAACTGCTGTTAGTCTCGTGTGAACTTTCTCATGTGCACTCAAACCTTTCTTGAAGTGCAGTGACCCATACCGACACCAAATTTCATATGAGGCTTTACTAATGTGGCATAGACCAGAAGATTAACCCAATATGTTTTACAGGTGAAATGTGCATTTCTCAGAAACTCAGAATAGCAGAGAGACAGAACAGCTGGAGTTTTGCTGGCTATGGTATTGTTTCTGTGAGAATGAAAGCATATTTCTGTCTCTTGTGCCAAATTATCTTGGGGATGCTACACAAAGCAGGGCTGGTTTCACTGGAGGTTATACTTCTGCTGTCTTTTTTCTACTTACAGTGAATAAAATAGTTCCTGCATAGTGCAAAGTACCAACAACATTGTGAAATCATTCCCTACTCATCTGCATGACTGTTCTAAGCTGTCTGTTACATAAGGCATGAACGCTGAAAAGTCAGTGCTTAGATGTCAACATAATAGACAGCTAAGAAGTATCTTGTATGAAGAGAAAGATTTTGTACATCAGTGAAGAACAATGAGCTAATGAGTCATGGATGTCCTGCATGAAATGCCTTAAGCCTATTATAAGGCTTATCCCGTTCTAACCCCAAATTATCTCACTAGGTCTGACTGTGGGAAAGGGGGAGATGTTTGCATATTCATCTTGGAAGACTTTTCCATCTGTGTGATGCATAAGTGGGTTTGTGGGGACAAGAGAATTAAAAGAAAAATCATCTAATTTGTAGCTGTAGCATTCAGGGATGCAATTAATTTTCTCAGCACTGCTCATTTCTCCTGCAGCAGAAAGCATGCACATGCTGTGCACTCCACATGAAGGACTAAGACACTTCATTGGCCTTTCGTTAGGGGATCTTCACAGTTTTGGAAGTCCTTTAAATTTAACAAAAATCTCATCCCTGTCACTTCCTCTTTGTCCTGCTCTGGAGGCAAAAAGAAATCCAGATTCGTTCTGGGAAATCTCTCCTAGCAGAGCAGTGTGGAAGTGCACAGCTTTCTCCTCCTCCTTACAGCCTGTGGACTTGTCCTGCTTTACTCTAGCAGCTGGTGCAAAATCTGGGAGATAGAAATATGGGGCAAAACCCCCCAGTCTTACCCTGAGTCTTCAAGGAGATGGAGAATCTGGGTTTCCCTGGCAATTTTTATCATGCCCTGCTACACCTCTGATTTTGTCTACACTTTCCTGGAAAATCTACTCCAGGCATTAAGACTGCATTTGGAGAGCACCTCTGCTTCACCACCCTAATCACCCCAACGCCATCCTGCAAAGCCTTTCAGCCTGCAGCCTTGCAGACCCACTGCTACCTCTGTGCTGGCTCTCCTCAGCAGTTAGCTGCAAAGCAGCAGCTGATCAGGAGACAACAGCAGCAAATGGTGGAGCAGCTGGTGGCATCTTCCAGTCCTTAACCAGGTCACTCCTAAGACCCAAATCAGGGTCCAACCATGGGTAATGGGGATTTGCAGCCAAAATGGTTCCCCAGGTCCTGCAGACATCACTGCTGGACCATGAACTGGCTTTGGGGATGATAGAAATGGTAAGAAGATTTCTGCAGTGCAGGGGGAAAATGGTTCAATTTTTGAAGCTCCTCGTCAAGGGAAACTGAAGCACTTTCAGATTTAATATCTTAACAACTCCAGATTAGCTTCTTAAATGCTGCAGAAACATGAATTCTTTTCTTAGCGGTTTTGCCATGTTTGCAGTTCTTACAAAGTCATTAATGTCTCTTAGCAATTAAAGTGAAATCTACATTTCCACAGCATTTTTTATTGTGACCTTACTTATTTTTTTCAGATGGGGATATCTTTAGTTGTATGTCTGACATGAAAATCCAGTTTTTGACAACATATTAATAAGCATATAAATGTCCAATAACACAAGAAAACTCCCAAATAAATTGGAATTAAGGTCTTCTTGGGTTTCTGAATCTGTGAATGTGCTTTTCACCTGTAGCTCTTACCACACTTGACAAGTATATTTGTGTGGACAAGCTGGAGATCCTAGAACAGAATCCCATGTTTATGTTACAGAGTCTGCCAATGGAGAAAAGTATTGGACTGCTGAATTAAATGCTGTTAATGCTGTTCACATTTCAAAAATTAGTTCTATTTTAATGCAAATGCAATTTTGATTTTCAGAACCTTCTAACATTCATATTTCGTACAGAAAAAACATTAATGTTAATACAGAGATTTTTTTTCCAATTGCCCATGAAGTCTTACACCTGGTCCTTCTAGCTGTGTTGTTAAATTTTTATTTTTTTTTTCAGGCTGGTTTCCCGAGACCTGGCAGAAAATGAGGCACAGAGCTTTAAACAAGCAAGAATTATCTACAGACAAATTCCGCTTTACTGTCAAAGGTGAACTCTACAACTCTGTAGAAACTCTACAACTCTGATGATGTGGAATACCTGTGAACAGCTGCATGCAGTTAAGCAACGGAAGTACAAGAGAGACTTATTCTTTGTTTATTCAAGAATTTCACTGTATCTGTATTATTCACCAGCAGTTTAAGAATGCAGAATAATTGTCACTTTTTTTCCTCGGTGGACTCGGCTGATGAAATAAAACAACAACAGTGATTGCTTACACACGCATTGGTCTGTTTTACCTTTCAACTATGATGCTAATGCATTTATAGAAATAGAAGGCAGAGGGAAGGGATCTGCTTTTCCCCACAGTTGCTGCTCTCTCTAAGCTTTTGATTCATCTCTAAGGAAGATGTCTGGGTCTGTCTCTGTTTTACGTTTCCTGGGACCTTGTGGAAATCTGACAAGTGGTTCCTCTCTCTACAGGGAGGGACAGAAAAGCTCCTGCACAAGGCAGGTATCCATTCCACCCTTCCAGCTTTCTAAGAGGTTCTCTGGGATGAGCTGGAACCATATTAAAACACCTCCGCCCACCGAGGAAAGGATGGATAAACTGGTGACTAAGGAAAAGTGGGGACCCAAAATTAAAGCAATTGTCCTTGCCTGGGGACGTGCTGATTCAAAGCAATGGTTTCCTTTCGTTGCATCCACATAGCATCTCATCTTCCCACGTGTGGCTCTGATCTCTCTGCTGATCATTCACCTTGAACTTTATGTCCCTTTTTCCTCTCCCTTAGCCGTTTTCTCACCTTCACAGACAAAAGCTTCTATGCCTTCCTCCAGGGATTTAATCACTCGTTCCCCATCCTTTTCATAGATAAACTGAACTCTGAAATCCTCACACCTGGATCACAGATAGGTGTCTGAGTAGTTCTCCGTTCTTCAATATTCTTCTAGGTATGTTTTTACATTGGTCGTTGGGCTGGAAACTTCTCAGGGCAAGCACCTGCTTTTCCTGAATGTCTGGGAAATGTTTATCGCTTCATAATCTCACAACTGAACAGCAGCTCTGCGTAGCTCTGCGTAGTTAGCCACATATTGAAGGTTCTCTTGAGTCATCTGGGCTCCTGAAATCACTGCAGAGCAAGGTCCTTGCTATTGAAGCAGGGATAGAAATAGGAGACGGGTGGCAAACTCACATGACAAGGGATGGGGTGGAAACTCTGTAAAGTGTACTCATGAGGTTGGGTTTTCATATTGAATGCCACCTGCATTGCACAGAGAAATTTTAGACTAAGGAGGGAGATACACAGGAATGGGGCAATAATCCAAAGCAGAAAATTTAATGACCATGTTATCTATAAAAATCCTCCAATAAAACCATCACTAAGGCTTCATTCACTTCAGTTGGGACCTTGTCACAGCAAGTTTCAACCCTTAGAGAAAATCTCAGGGAATCTGACTCTGGCCTTGTGCACAAGGACATTTGTACCAGAAGCAACTTCATACCCAGTTAGGTTATTTATTCAAACAGTAAAATTAGTAGCCCAGCCCAGTATATTTAGGTGCTTCTGCAAAAATTCGTGTACAGTCTGAGGAATGAGAGGCACTTCCAGAGAGCAATTCCCCACATTAGGCTCTGAGGAGCCCAGGCATGCTTTGCTTCTGGTGAGGATGCCTCAGCTAAACTGGACTAACTTGGGCCTGTGTGCCCAATCAAAATAAATTATGATAATTAAAAATGTAACTATAATTGAAGACCTCTCTTCACATTTACACACACATAATGTAAGTATCCAGCATACTTTCATCAATGCAATTTTTGCAATAAGGAGCCTTGTACACATATTCTAATTCCAATAAATTAGTGACCCTCTCAGATTAAATTCTTTCCCAGGCAACATAAACTCAAAATGGTGCCCATTCTCCTGAATACAAACCTTAGTTTGTATTATCAGAGCTTTTCTAAGCTTTTACAAAAACTTTGATGAACTTCTAATGCACTTTTGCGAAATCTCAGCTCAAGCAATCTACAATCAGCAATTAGTTGATACAAATTTCCAGAATACTTCTATGTTGAGCCCAACACAACACCAAAGTCTGAAACAGGAACACCTTCTTGAACTATCACCTTAAGTGGTTCCAGGCTGAGCTAAAGACCCATCTTTCACAGCCACAGTCCATAAGAGTTAAATATTGTCTGTGGGTTAAGTGCAAAGGGGAATATAATAGACACTGACTAATAGTTTACACTTGCATAGTTCCAAAAGCAGCAAGAGAAACTAAGCAATAATAACATATTTGTTGTAAATTCTTTGCTTGACTCTTTCCTGACATTTGCCTAAGCTATTAATTTATATTTTTTTCATTGTAATTGGAAAAAAAAAAAAGATTAAAAAATTCTCTGCACTTCATATGTATTATAAGTCACTGGTCTATTTAACAGAAAATTATAGAGTAGGGTAAGGTTGAAAATTAGATCAGTGACTGTTATAAATACCATGGTGCTTTGACACTTCCAGCTTTGTGCCTCTTGATATCTTCAACAAACCTCATTTAAATTTATCATGGCAGACACATTCTTTGAGGAATGTAGGTATAAAGAACCAGGTTACTCATGATCACAAGCACATATTCATTCCAGCATCACTGTCGCTCGTATTTCACAGTCATACTGCCTTTTCTCCTACTGGGTTGCAGGTGAGTAGAGCTACAGCTGCCTCCCTTGGACATATTATCAACTAAAGTCTGGACAGTGAAGGTCTTAGTTACCATGATGAATGAAGCTTTGTCACTGTCTGTATCATTTAGGAAGTACAGCCGACCCTCTGTTCTGTCCTTACTCATCAGGAGCAATTGCTTGGTGACTAAAATCAGAAACTAAATCCTGCATTTATGTTCATGTATATATGTATAACTCTTCTACAGGCAAAAGTTCTTGAGCCTTTGTCCAGTTTATTGCTCTATGAATATTTCTGGCCTTTGTTAGAAGGTATAGCAAGCCCTTAATAAATACTTTTTATTTTTCCTTTTACTTCTAGAGAGTAATCAACCAAAGAGCAGTAAAACTGCCGCAATATTTTTATTTTGTATTAAAACCACCAGCCAGGCATCTAAAAATGGGGCCCAAATTTTAGCCACTTCTGAAAATATTGAATTTCAAAGGATTGCAAAAGTGAATAAGAACTGATTCTATGAAGAAAAGAAAAAGTCTGGATCTCACATTCAGGCCTAATAGAGCTGAAGAAAGCCCAAAGAAGACAGAGCATCTCACAGAAAAACTGCTACCAGGAACATCTCCTCCCTGCTCCCCACCACACCCCCAAGAACCCCACTGCTGTCAAGGACACTGGATTCTTTATCTTGTTCACCCTGCTTCCTTGCTTCCATGGCTGCTGCAGCCAGGCAAGCATTTCTGAAGCCAAATAGCTGATGAGACTGTCATGGGCAAGAATGACATTTGAGTTTTGTAAAGCTAAAGAATCTGCACCCTAAGGAAAGTTTGTTATTGCGGCTTGCACGCAGCTGGAAAATCCCATCATTCTGGTAGCTAAAACAATTTAATTAGCCCAAACTTGAGCTGTTATTACACTGGTCCTTGATGAAACCATTTCACAGCATTTTCCCCTCAGTGTTTATTTTAGTGCATTACTGCTAGGAGGAGTATTTTTAAAGCATTTGGGGTCAGCTGCCTTTTCCTCCTCCCCAGCCTTTGAGGAATGCTGAGTAAGTTGTTCTTATCTGTTAAACTCATATTATTGCTGCCGGGTTACAGCAGTTACTGGGTAAACTAACAGATCCCACTTAGGCAACTTAGGGTCATATTTTACACATGACCATCAGATCTAGTGAGAGAGCAAAACAAATCTGCCAAAATTTAATTTTCATTAAAAAAAATCTGTCTAGCATCAGAAAGTCATCCTTGAGGAAACTGGATCTAGGGAAGAACCATCAGGCATTTTCTCTCCAGGACGCTGGTGGTGCTTGTACCACCATCCAGCTGCTCCCTGGTAATGTCAATCCAACAGTCCCTGCAACAACAGGTGGCTGGGCCAAAATCACTGGGAAACTGCTAATGACAGCCTCAGCAGGCAGATTAAAGATTTAGCCTCTGCCCCAAAATACTCAGCCCAACAGGTTAGAGTTCAAATTGATTAGGAAGGCGCTGAGAAGAGACCTGGATAAAATTGTTCTCTGGATATAAAGGGGATTTTATCTTCCAAACATTGTTAATTTAACTCCTCTTACTTAGCATCTGGCTCCTTTCATATGCACAAATTAGAAAATGTTTATTGATGCCAGTTTGTACTGCACTTTAGCAATACACATAATCAAGCCCTAAGACTGTTTTGAGCTTCCCCATCCTTTTTTCTTGTCAAAGCTATAATACTGAATAAGAACCAATTTAATATATTTTGAAAAAAACATAATTGCTTAGAAGCAACCCCCTCTAATGCTATATTTGCTTTTGAGTGAAGGGACAATAACAGACAAAATCTACTCAAAAATTATTACTTTGGTAAAAGCTATTTGAGCCCCTGAGGTTCACAAAATGCATTTGTAAGTTGAGCCACTCCCAGCTCAGCCATATGGAAGCAGAACAACTCTGAGGGTCCTTCTTGTAGTTTTATTAAAGCTTCTGTAAAGTCAGAAGCCTACCCAGAGACTGAATGTGAATTTGGACTGCAGTCTTTACCAAGCTGTTTGCCCTGGGTATTTGAAAGATGCATATGTCCCATTTTAGAGAACTAAAACCAGGGTTTGAGGTATTGCCCTTTGGATTGTTCCTCTTGAAATCTTATTTAAATGATAACCAATACGAAACAACCAGAAGTGGGGAAAAAAAGACAGAGGGAAAAAGCAATGGTTTCTTCCCTGCTGCTCTCGGATGTGCAGTGACTGGGATGTTCCACGCCGGGTTGCTTCATCTCTGATCACACCTTTTGCACCATTGTGGACAACTCCCTGAAAGCCTTTAGCTGTACCTTGGTAAATCCTCCTCTTTCTGGATCTGTGGCTCAGACTCCTCTTTGCTGACGGAGTATTGCAAAAAGAGTAGAGGAGAGTCCCTTTCCTGACGTAGCTGCTTCATTATCTACTCCTGCACTTCCCAGTGGGGCAGGGTGTACACGGCCACATAGTCCAAATTTTCCCTTTCTTAGAGACACTCAAATTTTCCCTTTCTTAGAGACACTCCACTGTCTTTAATCTTTACCCAGTGATCATCCCCACACCATACAAGGCATTGGTCATGCTGGTTTTGTGTTGGCTGTGGGGAGACAGAAAAATGGTAACCAACCAGGCACACAGATGGGAAACCATAGTCAGATGATGCTCAATTCCCTAGAAAATCTCCTGGGAAATTTATGAACCAGGAAGATGTAGTTTAGTACTTGAAAACATGGGGCTAAGATGCTTCTGAAACAGCCTGAGAGTAAATTTAGCACCTCATATGAAAAAATGGTCACAGTCAGTCAAGTTACACTGCACCTAGAGGTATTCTTAACAAAGCCATAACA
Organism: Tringa tobata; assembly: GCA_033628505.1. Classification (NCBI taxonomy): domain Eukaryota; kingdom Metazoa; phylum Chordata; class Aves; order Charadriiformes; family Scolopacidae; genus Tringa; species Tringa tobata. The sequence goes on from JAHREE010000225.1 coordinate 1,925,960, forward strand.
AGACAGTGAATGGTCTACTTTGTTCAGCTTAGTTGTCTCTAAAGTACTTTGGTATTTTGAGAAGAAATGCAATGCATTGGCCCTAAAATAGTATGTGTGATCTGATCTAGCAGAGCACATAAATCACTTTTGGCAGTATAAGTTCACACCACAGTAACGTTATAGAAAGTGTTTGTTTTTAAAGTAGAGATTAAAGATGAGCTGAGCAATTAATAAAGGTTATAGGTCCAGAAGGCCTAAGATTCAGTGTCAAACACTCAATATATAGCCACCCATAGTAATTTATTTATGTGGCAGCTGGCATTACCTAAACTTGGGCCTTGGATACCAGCTTAACTACACGCTTAAGTCTTTCATAGCATCCAGCTACTGACATTTTCAATCACGTCCTTCCAATACATGAATGGACAGACTTCTTCCTCCTTTCTATTTACTAAAAAGGTCAGGAAAATAGCCACAGCATGAGGTTTTCAATACACTTTTTGCAAAGGTAAAAGAAGGGAACATGACACAGATCATCACTCTTTCTCCCTGTAACCTGGGCAAGGAGGTGGTCAAGAAACAGATAATTCAAACATTACCAGCTCCCAGACAGAGCCTGGAAACTAGAATTAAGGCTGGAAACAGCCCTGAGCCATCAATCTTTGAATGCATCCAGTATCCAAGGACTCTATGTTCCAGTATACTTACATTCTTCATCCATCTAGGCTCCATCTTTTTATTAAACTGCTGGTTAAAATTTTCTTATCATTGATGAATGTTAGCAGATATTAGTAGACAGAACAATACAAGGGCATCATGTTGATTTGTGACAACTTTTTTTCAATATCTAGTATATATGTTACAAAACTGAGATAAATGTTTTTTTTCTGCAGAGCAGGAGAAAAGGAGTAAGAGTTATTAGGACCATTTATTTCAAAAGGTTTGCAATGGAAACTGAAACTGCTCAGCACCATATTTCAGAAACCTTAATGGACCGTATTCTTCTAAAATTCCATGTTGAAACATAATTGTTCACAAACATTATTACTTTCCTGCATTTTGTAAGATAGCTATTTCTGCTGTTCTGCTCAGACTGGCAGTCTTTCACCGGATGGGACCCGCAACCTGTTGGTTTGGGAATTGAAATTATTACGATGCTGCTTCTTTGTTGTTAGGGCATATAGTCAATACTGAAGCTGAGAAAAGCACTAGTGATAACCCATGTTTTGACAGCTTGTCAATAATCCTGGTGTTATGATCAAAAATGTTGTAGTAGGACTTATGACCTGTGTCAGGCAAACAGAGAGATTGACCTTACTGAGGGAAGGGTGAAAAAAAAAAAACAGTTAACTTTTATTGCTAGGAAGTAAGCCGAAAACAACAGATTGCTTGGCAAAAACTCACTAAAAAGGGTAAAGTGGACAGATCTTCTGAAGTGTGCAGTCAATAGGTTATTAATGAGAGAAGTAATTAGTCATTAGATATTGTGTTTCCCTACCTGGTCACTTTTCAAGCAAAGTGAAAATAAAATCGTCAGAGATTTATTAAATATTTAATCTTAACTGTTCTGGCTGTCTTTCACCACCACTATCACATCCCACAAGTCTTTAAGGAATACACACGGCAAAGCTTTATTAAAAAATGATCCACGTTTTGTACTTTTATATTAATATTTAAGCCAATTTCAGCCAGCGCTGAAAAGACATCAGCCCAAGTGGACAGGACATGAGCAGTTAGAAGTATCTCACAGAAACCAGGGGATTCATGAAAGCAAGGTTTAGGAATAATTTAAAATCATTTATATTTTCATTATTTTATATTATATTTGAATCCACATCTGCCTCATAAGCCCTTGTGTACCTCAGGGTGGAAAACTCTTCTTTGATTTCCACAAAGGATGAACTTGGAGCCAGTTGGAGCCAGCATTGTTCCGTGATGGCACCGGGGAGGGGATTTGGGTTTAGGCTACTCGAGGCATCAGCACGCCCAACTTGGCCCCTCACAAGCCCTTATTTGTTTTCATTGCCTTTACAGAGCATGGCCTTCCAAATCAAGCTCCTGTGGTCTTTTGAATCACAGTTTAATTAAGATGTCTAAGTAGCCCAAGTAGACAGTACAAATAATACATTATACCCCACCATAATTCCTTGGAATATTACAGCAATTTAATTACAGTTCACCCCACCCTTGTTATACTTGGCTAAAAATAATCTTGCTTTCATTAGTAAGGGAATCTACATGGACTTTTTTTGTGTCTGGCCAGTGTTTTTTTTGTTGTGAATAGCGTGTGTTGCTTAAGGTCTCATTCTATTTCAGTAAAGTGCTTGAAAGGCTTAGTAATTAGTCAAACAGAAATCACATAAAGGAAATTAAATGACACACAAAGAGAACAGATATCTCATGGCAGCGATATTAAGGAACTGTTTCTCACATGAGAAAAAGGCCATATGAAAGGAAAATGTGAACCCAGGCTGGATCAGGCAAGGTGGTGTCAGTAGAGACAGGGAAGCGCTGATGACAACATCCATGACACTTAAGAAAACCTTATTTGGAATATTGTCTAATGTTTGCATCAAAAAGTCATTAATATTGGGAAAGGTGCAGTGAAATGCTGCTAGAGAGATTGGAATCTGTCTCACAAGAGTAGGCTTAAACTCTTTTAAGGAAAAAAAAGTCTGAGTGCGGTGTGATTTTCCTCTGTAAATATTCTAGGGACAAAGAGAAAAGGGGAAGAAGAAGGATTTAAGCTATAAAACAAAGCCAGCCCTCTTGTAAGATCAGTCCAGATGGGGTCTGATACTCCATGTTTTGTCTTCTAGCTGAAAAAAAGTAATCAGCCCAAATATTTCTGACAGCAGTGTTGCCTAACCATGCTGCATTCAGGAGAAAGCCAGGCAGGCAAACTGCCAGGGCCACTTCGGTGTTCCTGGGCAGGGAACCAAACTGCTTGCAGACAGCACACCCAACAGATTCCTCTTTGCATCCATTTTCTTCCAGAAAGCTCGCTTTCTGCAAAATGTTGCAAGCTTTAGTTTTTTGTAAGTAGAGTTATTGTTTTAAAATACAATACATAAATTGAGTGCCTTATTGCTTCGGAAGACCAGTGGAAGTTTTGTCAGCAATTTACTGTGGAAGAGGTAGAAGAGGAAATCCACCCGTCAGTTGTAAAAGCTTCTTTCTTAAAGATAGGCTGATATCAGTAACCTCAATTTATACTGAAAATTTATGGGGGTCTGACAGAATCAATTAAAGCTTACTAAAACTGACAACGACTATTATGCACAGCTCCCTGAAACACACAGATTAGTTCCCATTGGCCTTGGAATACCCCACTGTGTGCAGAAACCTGCTGCTTACGTAGAACTGAAATCAGATGTTCTATCAGATCTTCCCACAGAATTATACTTCAAATGATTGCATTGAAAGAGAAATCATAGAGAGGCATCTAGGTAAACACTCAGAATAGTATTTTTATATGCAATTATAACTATGTGTTGTCATCCACTACAAAACATATAGTATCCATATAAAATATAGGTTTAGACAAAGAGTATAAAAATACTTTGTAAAGCTGTACAAGTAAAAGAAATAAATTGTCAGACTTCTGGCAGAAGTATACCCTATTCATTATTTGTTATACTAAAGTACCTCCAAGTCTGTCAGTGGAAATATTTGTGAATCCTGAAAGTTCCAGGAAGCTGACTCTAAACCAGCTGTGTGTAAACTCAAATACCCGAGCTGCAAATTCTGTTGGTCATCTACTGTAATTGCTTTAAACAAATGTTATTTTTCCAATAGAAATTCCAAGAAAATTGGAGAAAAAATTCTCTTATTATTCTGGTGGCTATTGACAGGCCAAGAACTCCAATGTAGCTGATTGTTACAAGAAAAATTGGTCTGTTGAGACCTTATGGCGCTCTGTAACTACCTGAAGGGGGGGGTGTAGAGAGGTGGGCTCAGACTTGATTCCCAAGTCACAGGAGATAGGACAAGGGGAAATGGCCTCAAGTTGCGCCAGGGGAGGTTTAGATTGGATATTAGGAAAAATTTCTTCATGGAAAGGGTTATTATGCATTGGAATGGGCTGCCTGGTTAAGTGGTTGAGGCACCATCTCTGGAGGTGTTCAAATGACGGGTTGACATGGTCCTTAGGAATATGGTTTAGTGATTTTTATTGCTTATTTCTTTTTCCTTTTTTTTTTTTGTCAGAGTTAGGTTGATGGTTGGACTAGATGATCTTTAAGGTCCCTTCCAACCTAGACGATTTTATGATTCTATGATTCTATGTTTGCTGCACAAGCCATTTGTCTCCATTTGTGTATGCAGAGACAAAGGGCTGCATTAGTGCAAGGGTGTCACTACCCCATCGTGTGCACGGGAGTGGGAGCTGCAAGTTCCCTTCTTCTTGCCCTCTCCCTCTGCTCAACAGCCGTGATGCGAAAGGACCAAGTCCGTGTACACTACACTGCACCGCAACAGAGCAATACCTAATTTAACACATGTAGGCACTAGAAATAGCTCATTTAATGAAATGCAATTTCCTTGATTCCTTTGTCTGAACCAGAACACAGATGAATTGGATTAGGCACCCTCCATTAGCCTGAGTGTTATATCTGAAATGTCCTTTTACATGACCGAGGGGTCCCTTGTAGCAAAGCCTTGATAATCCCAGCCACCCTGCAGGCAGATTTAGATGCTGCAGGATGCTGGGCTGCCCTACAACAGTCGGGACATTGATTGGTTGTGCCGCCGTTGTCCTGCTGGTGGCATTGTGGACATGCGGATGGATATCAGGTTAGTATGGGGTATTCCACTCGGTCTCTTCAAGAATGAACAAATACCATTTTCTCTTGAAGGAAATGCCTGCCATCAAACGAAACATCTTGCTCTTAGCCCTGACTAGAGCCGCAGAAAGAAAGCCAAAGGGTTTCTTCACTGAGCTCACCACAAGTAAGCTGATGGGCGCTTCTTCTGAGCCCTTACCAGCTCTTGCGTCTACAACAGTTTTGGGTTACCTGAAATCCTCTCTTTTTCTCATGTGCCTCGTGAGACTGGCATGCTGATGTTTTCCAGGACAGTGAGTTTGCTGATATGTTTTCTCTCCTTGATGTTTATTTGAGTCTCTCTGATTTGCATCCACAGGTTGCTTTATCTTTTTGAATTTTGTGTTCTTTTAAAGAACTTCATGACATTTGCATGTTATAAACTGACCTCTGAAAGCCACAGAAATATATTCAGAAATAGGATCAGGTTTCATAAGTCTAGGACGTACACGTTGCATATGAGTCTTTAAATGAAAACACCAACAAAAGTATTCAAATATGGCTCTGAATGTTCTGGGACAGGGATGTGTTAGAAACAATGTTCCGTAAAGAAAACCATTTATGTGAAAGCACAATCTTTGATCCTGCTTATGCAGGAGCCTTCTGGAAAATGAAAACGCAGGAAACCTTGCAATTGAACAAATATTTGAGATTGATGGCACATTTCAGATGAAGAGGGAATCAATAATTTAATCATTCTATCATCCTTGGCTGAATTTCCTCTCTACCTACAATAACACTAATGCTGATCTACAATATGCAAGAGGCACCAGAACAGACCTTGTCACTAGGAGGACTATGCAATCAAGTCCCAGGAGTGACGCTTGTCTGAATTTTGATTCTTTAATCTGGCAATACTACACAGGATCAAAATCAGATCAGCTTTGCTCCTGAGTGTTCAAGGTATGAATTTCTTACATTTGCTGGGGCAAGAGCAATTTCAAGAGCTGTATCCGGTGCTGAATCTCTCAGTGTCACTACAGCTGCAGAGAGAAAACTTTTAGATGTGGATCTTTAGATCTGCAGGAAATGTAAAAACAGAAACTATAATAAATTCTTCCCCTATGAATTGTTTGTGAACAAGAAAATTTACTTGAAAAATAAGCCTCGTAGTGTTTTCACATCTAGCAAAATTACTCAGGTAATCCCCCCACATAGTACAGGCAACAAAATCACCCCCTACAATCTAAAATTTGATCCCACAAGTATTAAAAAAATCAATTTTTCATTAGGAAAGTAACAGTCACAATTTTTAATCCAGCTCTTCCATCTGTCTATAGTGTCCCATAATCACTGGGCTTCTAATCACTGGGACCCCTATTTTTGTCTTACTGAAATGAGGTATTTTCATATAAACTAGAAGCACTTAATTAGAAGAGCTGAAACAACCCACCTGAATATCTTATTGCTGCTGTTTATAGAGTATTGCCTATGAGACAGGGAATTACTCCATACCTGAAAGAAAGCAGAGAAGGAGTCTGAACTTGGCTTTCTTCATCCTTTGGAAACATGAGGCCCCAGACTGAAAGGAGACACCCCAAAAATACCTCCTTATCCTGGAGTTTATGGAAGTAGCCATATTTTTTTTTCAAGTTTCCAGGCACTTTTGTCTAGTGCTTGAAAAATAAACCATTTGTTTGAGATTGGATTAAGCTTTATTCATCCAGAAACAGGTATGTTCATCCTCCAAAATATAACTGAAAAAATTTCAATTGCCTGAAATTGATTGGAATTTTACAGTTTGGCTCAATGCAGTAAACCAAGATTGTCTTATTTTACTGCATTCTTTTTGATATCTCGTTGCTTATAGGGAATAGAAGATCATTTACAGTGGATGAAGCTTAAAACTGATGACACAGGGAAGAGATGGTGAGAGGAAGCTGAAGCACTGAAGGACAAAAAGACTCATGCAGTTGAACTGGAAAAAGGGCTGAAGAAAGAACCCAGTTTTCTTCATTCCTCTTCTAGCACCTTTATTGTTAGAAAATCTTTAAAAATTTGCCTCCTCTACTGGAGGAGTGGGCACCGCTAAAAGCAGTGAGTGGATCAGAACTAAAAAATATCAGAACCATTTTTTTAGGGGAAAATTGCTGTTTAGGCCCTCTGCTGTTAAGGTCTAATACATACCTATGAAATACATTTTTTCATTTTTCAGTCATCTTTTGTAGAAACATGGATCTCCAACAAAAGACTTCTATTATAACTTAAGTCTGTTATAGTCTCCAAAACTTATACCTGTGACAGCTACAGTTGCTCTCATGCTTGACATTAAGTGTCAGAAATAAGACTTTATAATGTGTCTCTTTTTTTACGGGGGAGCAGGCTAGTCCCTTTGTGTGATGTAAGGTTAAAGAAACTGGGAAAGTATTATGAATCTGTGGAAGCAGTAATCAAGAATGATTTCTAGTCATTTTTTCCTGTATTAAGTTTTAGAATCACCAAACAGCAGAGATTCAAAGGTGCTCATCAGCCATCTCAAACATCACCTAATTTACATGAAATTCTGGCTGTTTACACAGATATATTGGGAGAGGAGTGATTAAAGCTAGTAAGCTAGGCAGGTAATTTAATTAGCTGGTAAGAATTCTGTCTTGAAATGTCTCATTAATTTGTTGTGAGCAGCTATCTCCAAAGTGTATCTATTAGCACTACAAAAGGGTATATTCAAATGTGACACACGCACAGAACTCAAGACAGTTTCAGCTAGAAAACTGCTTTCAGTAACTCAATTGCAACTGGAAAATGCTTTTATTTAGTCCTTGACAGTCCAGTGTGTTTAGTGTCTTTTAGACGTCAGCAGTTCAGCAGAGAGCAAGAGATGAGCAGCTCCTGAGGGTTAACCACTGAGCAGGGGTTTAGGAAGGAGCCTTGGATACACTGCAGGAGACACACAAAGACCTCATGCTGCCTCCAAAATCATTCCTGAAAATAAATTCATCAGAGTGATGCCAAAAAGACCCTAATGCAGACAGCAAGTGCCTTGAGAGGTAGAGGGAAGAGCACAGATTATTCCTCATAGTTTGAGATGAGGTGAGAGGTCTGGAGAATAAGTCTTATGAGGAGAGGCTGAGGGAGCTGCGGTTGTTCAGTCTAGAGAAGAGGAGGCTGAGGGGAGACCTTATCACTCTTTACAACTACCTGAAAAGAGGTTGCAGAGAGGTGGGGGTCGGTCTCTTCTCCCAGGTTACAGGCGATGGGACTAGAGGAAACGGCCTCAAGTTGCGCCAGGGGAGGTTCAGGTTGGATGTCAGGAAAAATTTCTTCACGGAAAGGGTTATCAAGCATTGGAATGGGCTGCCCAGGGAAGTGGTTGAGGCACCATCCCTGGAGATATTCAAAAGACGAGTTGACACGGTGCTCGGGGATACGGTTTAGTGTTGGTTGGTGGTGTGTGGGTATGGTGGTGGGGTTTTTTTGGTTTTGGTTTTTTTTTTTTACAGTTGGACTAGATGATCTTAAAGGTCCCTTCCAACCTACGCGATTCTGTGAGATTCCCAAAAGAGGCCAGCAAAGAGCCAGAAGATCCTTTCCCTTCCACATCTATTCCCTGCAGCAAAAGAAAACTACTGCTCTGTGCCTTAGCTTCATAACACAGACAGGTATTGGAGATGACAGGGTCACCCAGCTGACAACTCACTCTTACACTGTTTTTTCCCTTCCTTCTAAGTTGCTGTAATAGCCAGAAACTGTTTTGCTGTTTCATCCCTTGGAGGAACAACACTTTGAGTCCCAGGAAAAAAGTGAGAAAAAAGCTCTATGGGCTGCTTTAAGTGAGCTAATCTGCTTCTGAGAGGAAAATAAACATATTTTTACCTGACAAAACCAGCTTTAACGGATCAAGGGATTTATAGATTTAGGCTATGTCAAAATTGTTAGGCAGATAGCTGCTGCCGTGTACAGCAGCGCTCCCTCCAGCCTATGCACTGGGTTTCCTCTCTGCGGGAAGAAGCGGGATGGAGCGTGGCGATGTCTGCTTTGGACGCACCTGGGTACAGCCGAGTGCCAGAAGGCATGTGTAGGTATCATGCTTAAGCAGGATTAATTCAGATAGCTTCAGAGGGTTGTTATGAGATATTGCAGCCCATCATGAGCTGCTAGGCGAGTCCTGAGGCTGTCCTGGCTCCCTCCCTCAGCAGCGCCAGGGGCAGGGTGGCCTGGGCACACGGTGGGGTGGCCATGCTCTCTGCTGCACAGCAGGAACCCACACCTGGCAAGCTCTGCTGTGAGCACAGGCAAGCTCGGAAGGTGGCTAAGTTTCATCTAATCCTGTGAAGAGTCTGCTCTGCCATACCAGGGGACATCTACTGGGACAAGACAAAGCAATTATAACTGCCTGGCATTAAAAATCTGATCTAGTGGTGGGTGCCCATTAATTAAGGAACTAAATCAGCAGAAACAGAGCTAGGTCTGATCATCTCCTTGGCCTGAGGGGTTTCAATTATGTGATTTTTGCGACTTCCACAAATGTATCATTATATATGACCTATCTCTTCTGTAGCTGGTAGGTGTTACCCCACTAGGTCACAGTTCAGACCCAATATCCAGAATTAATCCGGACAGGAAAAAATCTGTTAACTGCAGAAACCTGTCTATGGCACCAAGCCCCACATATACAACTGGCACCAGTAGGACATTGGGTTTGGAAACCAAGACACCATCCACTTTATATAGGATCAGTTAGAAACAATTCTGGATGATTTAGGAAATGCTTATCCATCCTGACCTGGACCTTTGGCCAGCAAGAGATACTCCAGTAGAGGAGTAGTAGTCACAGACACTCTGGATAACACCCAGATTGTTTGATTCTATCACTGCTAACACCACAAAGAGCCTGCGTGTGATGTCTGGACTGCCTCGACTCATGGCAGTAGGAATATTGAACACAAAATTAAAATACTACTCTCTCCTGTGCAACCGCTGCTCCAGCACAAGGTGTTGCAGTACTAAAAGATGGTACTTATAGCAATAGTTGGGAAACCCAGTTCAGACCAGCCTTGCTCCTCGGTGGAAACATAGTACACACAACTGATCTCATGGCAAGGGGGAGGGATGAGATGCCAGCACTGGTACCAGGGGCTGGGAACAGGGTAGATGCTTCTTTCTGGGAAGTATAAAATGGGATGCTCGAAATTACATCAACCACAGACAAAGATGCCTCCAGCAATTCTACATTTTGTAGCAGAACTCTCCTCTCAATTGCCTCAGGCTGTTACATATGCAGCTAAATAGGATAATTTGGCTGTCTCGTATTTACAGAGGTACATATAACAAAGTTTAGTCCAAAGGCAGATGTGTCATATTATATAATAAGTATTTTTTCTGACAGGTTAATACAGCCAAAACTGTCAACTCCTCCACCAGACACATACTTGGGAAGGGAGGAATCCCATTGATGTTACTCTTTGCTAACAGAGCTACAGTACAAGTAACTTAAACTAATTCACAACACTGAGGGTAGGTACACCTTAGTTACTTTCCCATCTGCTTAGGTTTTGAGCAAAGGTCACTGGTGCTATGACTTAAAGTCATGCTGACAATTTCACAATTGCTACGTCCTGCCTCAGGAAGCCAAGGGCTGCCTCTGCTCTGCAGTAATTGTGCATTTGGGTAGAACCATCCAGCGGCTCCAAGGGTCTGTGCTATGGTCCTTCATCACATACATAGGTGTTTTTTCTATATAACCTTGAGTCATAGTCTGATCTAAGTGTGTGGGACCGAAAACACCCTGAAAAAAATAAAGCATGGAAAAGATAATACTTAATGAGCCAAGAAAGTGTCTGTGACCTTCTGGAATAATTTATGAAGTCCAACACATGGGTTAACCTCTCTGGGAGTGTCTAACTACTGGAAAAATACTGAGATCCTTAGAACTGGCTGTTCTTTTCACTCCTTTCTCTCACAATGGCTTCATCAGCTTTGGATACCCAGCACTGCCCAGGCTCACCTCTGCTTTAGGCAGATGAATAGCTCTGCTTATAAAATGGGATGAACTGTACATATTACTATTTTAAGCCAGTTTTCTTTTCCTCTCCCCCCAGCAATGATAGACAGAATTCAGGTAAATAGAGATGCACTATATTTCAGATACAAGGAAAAATGTACTTTCCTTTTAAAAAAAGCAGGGAGGGGGTGGGGGGAGTATAAAATTAACTAGAAAGCAGAAAGCATGTTACAATTCAGAACCAAATGAGAAGGTATGTGTGACTAGGATATGAAATAGTGGCAGATGCAGCATGGTCCGTATATCAGGATCTGGGGCACAGCTGGTGCTCCAAGGCTAGTTTGGGAGGGTGTCCCCCCCACCCAGACCAAGCAGGCTAAGAGCCACCACAGAGGGCACCACCACTCTGATGTCCCCTCTGTTCCAGGTCATACAGCTGTGGTCAACTGGAAAGGACAGAGCAAGGCTGAGTTGGTGTTGGCAGGGTCAAGGTCTGGGCAGGGACCCAGAGCAAGGCTGTGACCCTATGGTAGGACGTAGTGCTATGTCAGGCTGTCTGTGCTCCAGCACTGGAGTCCTTGGGGCTCTGATGTCTGTTTTGCCATCCCTCACTTCCACTCCCCCATCACTGCCGTAGATCAGTTTTCTTCTATGAGAGGAAAGGGGAAAACAGGGAAGGAATTATGCCTTTTAAGTTTTTCTAAACCTCCTAATATTATTGATGTTTAATGACTTGCTGCACATAAAACTGTATTTACACACACACTTCAGTCCTGAAGTTCTTGTGGTAGGTGGCATTTAAACTGCTACAAAAGCAATCATGTACCTAAACCAGAAAACAATCAAGAAGCAGTAGGAAACTTCTATTGAAGATTACTTCAAAGAGGGATATGGATGTACAGGGTGGAGGGGTATCTACACACTCAAGCAAGGTATATGACCATTTATAAATGCATCCATAGCCTGCTCAGTTAAGCAAACAATCTGTGGCATGATTTTTATTCTGGTAAGAAATCCCTAGAATGGTCTGTAAACTGGAGACCTGGAACTGAGGCTGAAAAAGTGGAGACTGGAGAACTGGAATTGAGGCTGAAAAAGTGGAGATACTGAAGGGAAGGAGAGATGGGACTCACGCTGGGAGAAAGAGGACTCGTTTGTAGCACCAATCACAAGGGATGCTGCAGCCATTAGATCTCTGGAACACAGATCCATATTTCTCAGGATCAGGTTATGACATGCTTCTTCAGTATTGTGCAACTAGTACTGCATGCTTCAGATAACTGCAATAAATGTACTGTTCATTAAGTGACACCTCCCAACATCCTGACTTTCTGCACTAATTTTCAAGAGTTCTCCTGTGCTACAGTTCACACCTTGATAAAGCAATACCCCCTGGTAAAACGGAGGAGGTTTTAGCTACCATGGTATGGTAGCACTTTCACAGTCAGTTTTGCAGTAAGCAATGTCCTGAGAGCCAACTGGTTTGATTCATATGTTGCTCAACATGAAAGGGTTCCTCGGCAGACATAGCGAGCTCAGGGACAGTCATCAGCTCTGCCTCTTCACATCATACCTGCAAGCGCATCTCTATGCTTCCATGGCTCCCATCTGGTTTCCAGAACCACACACAGTCATCACCAGTCAAAAATAGGTCTGCTAATGATAATTCAGGCAAGAATATTGGTCTTAGCCATGATGGTTCTGTAGCAGATAGAAAAATTTTTAAAAAGCACTGAAAAATATTTTCCAGTTGGGATCTTCAAAGGATCCTGAGGGGGTTAGATGCTTGTACCTCATTTAAATTCAATAGTGGGTTGGAGCTACTTTGAAAATCCCAGTCTCAATCATTGAGGTACTGCTGTGAAAACTCTGAGAGTACTGCACTGGTGAGTAAAAAGTCCATTTTACCAGCTTTTTTTCAGGATAGAATTATCCTGCAATGACAGTGATTAATAATCATGAGCTAGTAATTAAACTTGTATTTACAGAAAATACAAGGACAAAAATGATGACTAGAGCAACAGTGCTACAAACTGACCCTTCTCTCTCCAAAGAATGTTAAGGGTGCTGCAGACTTTGCACTCATTCCACATTAAATACCTAATTACAGATTTGTTCTCATCCTGAAAGCTGTAATGAGAAGACTGCATATGTAAGAAGGGAAAAAGCTAAGCAACTACCTTTCTTGAGGGTTTCTATAGGAAAGTTAAATTTAATTCACAGAAAAGAGAAGGGCCATCTCTGCTTTCCCTGTGAGTCTTCCAGGGCTTGCTCTTTACTGGGGGACAGAGGATTATTTTGTAAAAGACCCCAGAAAGACATAGAGACACTCTATTTAGATTTATTCTATCTTTTCTGCAAGATGAGGCAGATCCTCCTCCCACCCCATCATCTCAGAGACATCCTTCTAACACCGCTAATCCTTCTCACAAGGGCCCCCATCGTCAGCCCGAGGAAGCAGGTTTGCAGATGTTCCTACATGTGACAACGCAGCTTCTTGCTGTAGCTGACAGGGTTCTTCATGGTTTTGGTGGAAAGACACACTGGCTCATCCAACCAAGGGAGTCACTGTGGTGTGCTACAGGATGGAGCAGGCTAGAGGAGAGAAAGGACTGGAGATGCACAGCTACTAAATTCTCTCAGTTCTCCCATGATTTCAGTGGATGGGGCAGGAATAACGTCAAAGTCTTCCTTAGCAGTGCAACAAGCAAATACTGGACTTCAGAGCTGGGGAAGGCTATGGGGTTATGTACAACTGCTCTTCAAGTGACTTGCTCATCCCCAGACACTTGCTCCTGGGGTAAGGGAAAGCGTGTCCTTGGGAGAATGGGGCAGGTGACCGCTTGGCCGCTGTGCTGGTCAATGCTCTGGGCAGGGGCCCTGAAGAGGACACGTGGTTCAGCTGCACACGAGGAAAGAGTCAGAGCTAACACTGATAGATTTGTTCACTGACAGGAAAACTTTTGCGGGAGTAAATTCAAACGGTGCCATCAGGGGAATGTCATTTCAGGAGAAGCACAACACTGCCACGTGCATTTCTAGTATCCCACTGCCAATTAGGAATGGTGGCCAAGGCACGGCCCACCCCTCAAGCTGCTGCATGCGGCTCTGTGCCAAGCTCAGTGGCTGACATGATGCTCCTGTCCTCCCACAGGACAGGGGACAGTTAGGAATGAGACATATGTCTCCTGCCTTTCCTTGGATTCAGGGATGAGAAAGATTGGGTTTATTTGACCTCCCCAGGGCCTTTTGGTTCCATCTCTATTTCTCCACTTCTGCCATGAGCCATCACCAGCAGGAAGGTCAGCTGTGGGGGTGACCAAAAGGCTGTGCCAGCTTGGAGAGCAAGCAAGAACCCATCACATTTCTTTTCTTTCCAACACCCCCTGACCCACACCTCTGCCAAGCCCTCCTGGCACACAGCCACAGATTTTCAGCATAATTATGGTGCCAGCCAGAAACTGTCCTCTCCAGCTCCTCTCCTTCCATTGCAGGCATGGGCCCACGTACCAGAGAGGGCACAGTTGCCCATCAACCTTCAAAGCTATGGTAAGGAGGAAGCAAGTGACTCATAGCACATGTTAGATGGCATGTCCTGAAGAGTCATCGTAACACAGACATGTGATAGATGTCTGTGTGTGGCTGAGATGTCCGTTGCTGACTGGCTGACAACAATCTTTTGTTGCTCAGACAGTGCCAGGCAGACACAGTGGAAGAGCTATTTTTTGTCTGTGATGGTGCAGGATAAGTAGCATGAGGATCTTTTCCAGTAGTAGACTCTCTGAAGCAGTGTCAGAGAACAGAAGGAAGCAGAGCCATGTCTGGCTCTGAGTAGCAGTTAGTCTATAAAGAAATAAATAGATTTATGCAGAAACAGAGGGACTTACTGATGGCCAGACCTGAACATCCATGCAGAAGCATGAGACATGGTGTAAAGTGAGTCCATAGCATGAGGCATTACTGGTGATCATAAATCATTAAGAGTTGGAGGGAGCCGAGTTTTGTAGCTGTAAATGCCTCTGCTGAAGTCCACCCTCTTCTTTCCAGCAAGGTTGTCACCCATGGAGCCTATGCCTGCTGCCTGGAGCAAGGTTATGGATGGAGAGGAAAGCTACACAGGGTGTAAGTTGGTGAAGGAGGATTCAGCGATTCTGCTGACCACAGTGAAGTGACAGCTGAAAGCAGACTGGAACCACCCATGAGCATCGGAGAGGGGCTGTGAGAACCTGGCAGAGGTCTCTGCAACGGTGGGGGACCAGACCTCAGGCAGTCATTTTTTCTTGGTGTTTGTCCTTTGGTGACGATCTCCCTGGGTGCCTTCTGGATACTGATGTAAATGCCTTGCACTGTGGCACCACACTGAGGAAACCATGTCTGCGTGAGCAAGTTTGCACCGGTCATTTCTGGACACCACAAGTAGATGAAGTGTTCTCCCTTCTCAGCAGGAGGATACACACCTAGCTAAAGATGGTCATGAGTCCATCCCTGCACTGGAGGGCTGTCTGTTAATCACATGTGCCCTGGCTGCTGGGGAGCACTGGAGGTCAAGTCCAACTCAGAAGAATTCATGGCTTTGGTATTACACTTGCCTTGTCAGGAAGAGCTGGGAAGCTGGATAAGGTCTCTGCATAGTCTCACATTCCCAATCATTCACTCTTTCAGATGGAGAATGGAGACAGTATGCATGGATATAAACCCCATGGCAGCCCTTGAATTCCCTTTTCTGGCCTTATGTATTTGCATGTCTGGGTGTCAAAATACAAGTCCACAGTACAGGTGCTACACAGGTTCATTTTGTGTGTGTTGAGATAAATTGCTGACAAATGTCAGGACGTCTAAAGCAGTCCTAGGTATTTATTTAAAGTTGTGAATAGTGCTGGGATTGCTGGGCAGCCTACTCCATCTAGAGAGTAAGTAAACCACAGATCCGATGAGCTTTGTATTACCTTTGTAAAACTTGAACCAGGCCCCGGGGTTGTTTTCTTTATGTTATTGTATTTAAGATTAATAAATCTACACGTGGTGTACAGTTCAGAGATTTGGGGGGCAAATCCCATGGTTGCCAGGAAAGATAAATGAAATAAATATTTTGTGAAATAAATATTTTATAAAAGAAATAAAAATAAAATATAAATTCAGAATTTATATCTCACAGGATTAATGTATCTTAACATTTATGCTGGAATGACTCTGAGGCCTCCGAGATTCATTTCCCTTGCCTTTGAGCAACATGATTAATTTAAATAGACAAATAAAGAACCAAATGGTAAATCACAATTCCTTTGAAGTTTAGAGCTAAGTCTGCTGAATCAGTATTAAGCTGTTCCTGCTTTTCAATTAACTCTTTGAGAAACCACTGCTTCATGGAGACCTTCTGTAATTACTGATGTGAATGAGTGGAATTCCAGAGGTGATGAAGACCTTTTAGTTAATTGATTTTGAGGCTCCAGCTAGACAGGCCATGCAAAAAAGGAGAGCATAGCCCGGGAAGTGTTGATAAGTAGCTTAATCTTCAAGGCTTTCTGGTTTTATTTTTAAAAGGAAGCGATAGATGCTTGTTCTCAGAGCGCTTTTGAGAAGCAGCTTCTGTCTTTGAAACAAATGTGTTAGTAGCTAAAAATAAAATCAATGACCTCAGCAGCCTCCTCTAGATGTAATCCTAAAACAGTGCTGACCTGAGTCTTTTCATTTGCAGATTCTTAATTATTGCAGATTCTTAATTATATTATTCTGCCATCAGTGTAATGAAACAAAGCCATTTGCAACCTCTTTTCTACAGTGGATTAGGTTCATTTATTAAAAATTTGGGAGACAACAATTTGGGAGAAAACTTATGGTTGTGAATGATCTTGTCAATGCAGTAGAAGAACATATTTTAGGGTGTGGTGAGAGCACTCATCTCCTTTTATGAAATCAAGCATGGACAAGAGCAAGGTTCGTGTCCTCTCCAGGGCATCTGAGTTGTATTGTTTCTAAATATGCTGGCAGTGTATTGAAGCATTTACTAGCATACTATAGCATACATTTAATACTTTCATAGCACCTTCTCTCTCTTTCTTACCTCCACACCTTCCTAAACAAAAAAGTGAAAGAATTTCATCAGAGCTTAAAGTACAAATTTTCACAAGTTCCTTGGGATGTAGATAACGTGGACTTTCAAAACTTGGTTACTAAATCCCCAAATTTGGTATATATACACCAAATCTCGTGTATGTCTGAGAGGGAGGAAGTTTCATTAATCAGTAACTCCAAGCAACAAGCATCCTTGGTATTATTATTCATACTTAGATAAAGTTAGAATGGACTGGTTGCTCCTTCTATGCTCTGGTGTACTGTCATAGATAGGGTTGCTGAAACCACCAAATAAATTTATACTGTGTATTGGTAGAACTTTTTCCTTGGGCTCTAGGCCCAGCACTGCCAGTATTCACCTCTAGAGCTCTTACAATTCCATTGTTCTGAGCCTTACTATGCTTCTCTGTAGACTTGGCATAATATCTTGCCTTCTCAAGATACTGACAGCTGTTAGCATGGGTGGCTGTGAGGGCTTGATCAGCTACCACATGCACAGACCCAAAGGGTCTGCTTTGCTTGACACACACATCTCAAGTACTCTCAAACTCAAGGCTGTCCCCTGTGGTATTCAGGGCAAGCTGAATCACTTCCCAGCTTCCACTGGACAGACCAGATTGCTACTGCCCTGTTCCCACCTGGGCAGCTGCAAGTACCTGCTCGGTGCTACGTGTCTGAATCTAGAGCTGCATCCCCCTTTGTCATGGTTTGGGCTGGGGTGGCCACTAAAACAAATGACAGATGCTCTCTAACGTCTCTCCCAAGTGAGAGAAGAATGAGAAGAAGAGAGAACTTATGAGCTGAAAAGAAACTAAACTCCTTTAATGAAATATTAATAATAAACTAATAAAAATAAAATAAAATTATATTAATAAGGAAATAATGAAAAATATACAATATATTACAAAACTGTATCAAGCTCCCAGGATGATGATCATGTCACCAGCAGGCACTGGGGAAATCCCAGACTGGACTCAGCAATGGNTCAAGGCTGTCCCCTGTGGTATTCAGGGCAAGCTGAATCACTTCCCAGCTTCCACTGGACAGACCAGATTGCTACTGCCCTGTTCCCACCTGGGCAGCTGCAAGTACCTGCTCGGTGCTACGTGTCTGAATCTAGAGCTGCATCCCCCTTTGTCATGGTTTGGGCTGGGGTGGCCACTAAAACAAATGACAGATGCTCTCTAACGTCTCTCCCAAGTGAGAGAAGAATGAGAAGAAGAGAGAACTTATGAGCTGAAAAGAAACTAAACTCCTTTAATGAAATATTAATAATAAACTAATAAAAATAAAATAAAATTATATTAATAAGGAAATAATGAAAAATATACAATATATTACAAAACTGTATCAAGCTCCCAGGATGATGATCATGTCACCAGCAGGCACTGGGGAAATCCCAGACTGGACTCAGCAATGGATGGGAACTGAACTCAGGAACCGGATTCAGGAACTGACAGGCAGAGTCCTCCTTGGGTGCCAGCCATCAAAGAGCAAGCCCGACCACTTTGATCCCTCAGCTTTCATACTGACCATAATGCAGATGGGATGGAATATCCCGTTGGTCAGTTTTGGCTCACCTGTCCTCTCCTCTCCTCCCTTTACACTCTTCCACTTCCAACCCTCCAACGGGGAAAATAACAAAGTTAGCTGCCCTTGGTTGTTATAGCAATAATTATAAGCAGGAGCCTCTCTGCATACCATTCCTTGGTACTCACTATAAATATCAGACCTTATCACTGCCAGAAGCCAACACCTGTCTGAAAAATATGCTGTTAATTTAGGAGAGTTCAGTTAGAAGAGGCTTAACTGAAAAGTAAAGTTACTGTAAAGAAAATTGTCTCTGTTTTTCCTCAAACAAGGACACCCTTGCATCATCAGTCTTTTCGTGTGCACCACCTCCCTGGCTAGCTTTAACTTTTTTGCTCCTGCTTACTCTTCTCCTCCTTCTAGCCTTCTTTGGAGTGGCATTTTGTTTTGGAGAAGAAAGGCTTTTATGTTGAAATCGGAATATAAGAACTTACAAAATCTGTTTTGACCAAGCAATTCTTTTATGAAAAGGTTTTATCAGACTTTCTCCAATGGTTATATAAAAGGCATAAAACACTGTTATGATCTCTTTCTTTGTCTGCCAGTCAATACCAACTTACTTCTTAAAGATATAAGCTGGAGCTATTAATGATGTGGTAAGAAGACAGATTTTGAGGTATTTTTTGAGAGAAAGCTATGGTTTGATTTATTTTGTAATTCATTATAATGAACTGGTTATCTTAGTCCTCAATGAATTAAAGTGACTAAAATTTTTATCAGAACAGTTTATCAAGATCAGTGATAAATAATGTTATTAGACTTAATATTCTAGCCTCATTTGCTTTTCACACAGAAATTCATAACAGCCAATAAGACATGGCTATTTAATAACATTGTGCTAAAGCCATAAACACTGTATTTGTAAAGTTGACAAGTAATAAAAAAAAGACAAAAACCCTTCTTGTAACAAAAGAAGATTCCAGCTAGGCTTAATAAATGCTTAGTTTGGGCTCTTTATACTAGAAAACTGTGAAAAATAATAACCATTAAAAAAAAAGCATTTGCTGTTTTCATGAAACGTGCAAATGAATAATTGTTTATTTCTTCCCCTGTGTGTCCTTTCTCTCTCCCTCCCACTAATTTCCCTCTCCAGGGTTGCAATAGAGAGGGTTAAGAGCGGAGAGAGCAAGATGGAAAAAGAAAAACCTGAATCACTTCCAAAGAGGTAACCTTTCCAAACCTAAAATTTGTATATTTCTTTGAAGAAATAAAAGGTATGTATATTTTCTAAGCCTGCAAATGAAAATTATCTCCTTTTTGTGTGAGAGTTTTTATTTCAGTATTCTGATGTCTTTCAGCTTCTACTTGCCTGGATACTGGTTAATTACCGGCCCATTAAGTACTTCATACCATGGTCAGATTCCTTCTTTTATTGAGTAATCTATTAAATAACTGGAGAAAGTTCAGATGATGCAAATTAATTTTATTATCATAGCACTACCAATTCACATGCTTTACCAAGAAGAAAAGAGCATGAGGAAATATGAAGCGTAACCTCCAGTTCCTTACCAATCTTCCTGCCCCATTTCCCTCCTGGGTTCGCAGAGCACAGACTGATGTACCCATCTGTTTCTAACTAAGTGTTTCAGAATCTGACTTTTATAGAAGGCTTTTGCTACAAGGTTAGAAACATCCTAAAGCTCCGATTCAAACCAGGGTTGTACAGCTCATCCGAGAAAATACAAATTCCAGGTAGGGAAATTTCCTTTGTCTCGTTTAGATCTGGCTACTGCTTAGAGACCACAGTATCTACACATTAAATGACTGTCAACACATTAAATGTGTCTGTATCCACTGACCTTGATAACACCTATGAGCAGAGGCATCTATCTGGCCATGCAGCCATGATAATTTTTTACAAAATAGAATAATATAATAGTTTGAGTTGGAAGGGACCTTTAAAGGTCATCTTGTCCAATCTCTCCTGCAATGAGCAGAGACATCTTCAACTACATCAGGTTGCTCAGAGCCTTGTCCAACCTGACCTTGAATGTTTCCAGGGATAGGGCATCTACCACCTCTCTGGGAAACCTGTGCCAGTGTTTCACCACCCTCACTGTAAAAAATTCATGTTTCGTTCAGCATGTCAACCTAAGCACTGCAAATGGCAGTAGTAGAGGCAGGCAGGAGGCAAACACTCCTTGTTCCTTCCCCAAAACTGCTACCATCGTGCCCACAGGCCTGGCACACTTCATTTTAGCAAGGCTGAGGCAAAAGCGCACAGAGACATCAGATCTCTGAAGCTCCATCACAAGCAGGGCAACAGAGGTTTCTGGGAAAATTTGGTCAAGGGTATGGAAGAAAACTTAGCAATCCATAAATTATGTAATGTTCCTAATGTCTTCCAAATTTCATTAATATATTTTACATTGATTTCTTATGATCAATGTCAACATAAGCAATCCCCAAACTGCAATTGTTAAGATTTGCCCTGGAATTATCCTCTTTCAGGTTTCCTGAAAGTGTCAACATATAGTTGGGTTTTTTTACTGATTTAGTTTAATTGAATGCAACTAACTAGAATAACTAGAATGCAGTTTCAGACTCAGTTTATTTGGCTGACTGGAAGCTACATGGCTTTCCAGTGCATATGGAGCCTTCCCAGATTTCATTTTACCATTTGCATAGCCAAAGACCACTTTGCTGCCTATTTAGTTGGGTAGTTCTATAAAATAAGCCCATCAATATATTCAGACTGGAATAAGAAGGCAAACCTTGACCTTCTTTTTCCCAATACCTCTGGGCTGTTGTTATGTTAAAGATCTGTTGGCCGATAAAAAAAGCTTATTAAGGTGAAGCTTTCTAAATGAAAACAAGACAGACAGTGCAGTTAGTCCCCATCTCCAGTTTCATAGCAATATAGATATAATCTTATTTTCTTTCTTCTTTTCTTCCCTCCCTTTTAGAGGGAAGAAAAGTGTTTTTCTTTTTGGCCTCAGTTAAGAAGCCAGTGCGAATCTCTCCTCAACTAATTTCAGGTGTACAGAACCAAAATAGCTCAATCCTAACCCCAGATCCTCTGCTGCTAGAAGCTATTGATTCTGCCAATACAAGAAAGTCTGAATTCTCAGAAATTATTGTGAAAGATGTGATTTCTTACTTCTTTTTTTTTCTTCTTTCTTAAATCTTTTACATTTGAAAATAGGTGCAGACCTATACTATTTTCCTATCAAAAACCTACCAAACAAACAAAAACCCAGAAGAAAAAAACCCTCTGAAAAATCAAAATCCTTGAAAAATTAAAGCAATTTCCACTGACATAGTTTTCACTCATTTTGGCCAGCTCTAGTTACAATACAGTGTAGTATGTAACATTCTGAGATGAAATAAATGACCCGACTGAAGTTCACATTTATCTGTTCATTTATTTCAATGCTATTTAAGTAGATTATATGACCTAGATAAACTATATAGGTTCATTGCATAACATAGGTATAATGAAAGAACAAGTTTATAAGAATACTTTTCATTAATATATCAAGAGATTAAAAGGGTCGGAGCTAAGAAATATAACGTTCCAAAGACCATAGAAAAAGAGAAAATAGGAAAAAAAGAGCTATTCGAGTAGATGGCAACAGGTCACATATTAAAACTTCAAAAGAGCTGGCCACAAGGGAAATTAAGAGAAACGCTTCAGAGAGCATACGATTAAGATATGGATAGGAGCTCTGCAGTCAGCAGTGGAAGCAGTGCTCCTGCTTCTCATTTGACTTATATCAGCCTCATTCCAACAGCACTAGGTCATCATCAGACAAAAATCAAAATTTGACTGCAGTGGACTGCTCTTATTCTGAAATGATAAGAAATTAAGTGGGCCTGGACACAAAGCATAAGCTCCCATTTATATTGCACAGTGCCTGAGCCAATATCACTTTTAGAAATATGGATTTCAACCACTACTGGTGGTTTCTTTGTGTTTCCCTGCTCAAGGGAGAAGGTTTCTTTCCATAGTGGTGGCTGCAGTTTCTGCCCCCAGGTATCTCCTCCAGCTGATCCCATGAATGATTGCACCATGGGAGAATATAACATTTATACAGTCGATGGCAAAGAGGAGCTGTAGAAAATCCCTGGAGGGGAATAAATGGTTTCCCCCAGAAGAATCCTCAGAAAACTCAAGGCAACAGAAGGAAAAAGCTACAGTGCTGCCCTCGCAGGATGTCATTTACCCCAGGAAGGACAAGACCAGTGGCAGCACTGGTTCTTTTGCTCAGTCTCTCTCTAACATTCAAAA
The DNA here is from genome assembly GCA_033628505.1 of Tringa tobata. NCBI lineage: Eukaryota > Metazoa > Chordata > Aves > Charadriiformes > Scolopacidae > Tringa > Tringa tobata. The sequence goes on from JAHREE010000225.1 coordinate 1,948,599, forward strand.
GCTTTTAATTGTAGATTTTTTAATTGCTCTATTTTTAAAACAGTACCCTTCCATCAGATCCAGTCAATCTTGAGAGCCAATCACACCTTGGCTTCAGGCTTATGTTTCCCTAAAGAACATCACCTTGGCCCAACAAAAACAAACAAACAAAACATGCCAATGAACACAAAATGAAAAATCCCCAAATATTTATATTTACCCTTATATTCAAGTATTTAAATGTATTCAAGTCCTTTGAACTACTGATTACACCAACAAAGGGAGCCACCTAATAATAAACTTAATGTTCTTTCTCTAAAGTAATAGAGAAGGCAGTTTTATTTTCTGCTCTGGGTTGGCTAGGATTCTGCTGAAGCTTGAGCATCTGTTTATCTTATTTTCTTCTTCTTTATCTTCCTTTCTCCCTCTCTCTCCGTCCCTGCAGCCAAGTCACTGATGCTAGTTTCTAAAGTCCTCCTGCCAGAAGCTTGCCCATCTGTTCAGCAATGTCTCCTTGTAACGATGTTGGCATTAATTTTTTCTGCATTTTTTTTTAATGGTGTTCAAAAGAAATGTGCAATCTTTGGATCACAGCCCACTTCACATCAGAGTGATAACTTGTTTGAGTAAAGCTCTGGAAGGCAAAGCCTCTTAATTTTGCATTAACAAGCACTTCAGTTTTAGTTCAGCAGAGATGGGCAGCGGGAAAGCAGACCCGAGTCACCTCTTAGCTGACTGCATTTTTAACTTGCATATGCATTAAACAGGGAAAGGTTTGCTTCAAAACACTTCTAAAAACAGGAAGAGTGAACTGCTGAAGTCAATTAAATCAGGTTATTCAACATGTTGTAATGGACTGACAGTGACTCATTTTTAAGCTCAATGCTCTTACATCCTTTGACTACCACAGTGCTGACCAAAGCAGGACCTTTTTCAAAGGACTACAGCAACAAATACAGCAGATGAGCATAGACAACCTTGGTCTCCCTTCAACCTCTGATAGGTGCATTTTCTTTCCTTCCACTTTCTTGGGAGGCTCGGGAATTCATAGACTGTGGGACACATTTTCCTCCCACTTCACTAATATAAATCAGAGGAACTCCATTTTAAACAATGGGTTTTCTGTGAGTCTGCATAAGTGGAACATCACAAGGACTACATCTTTTTCATCCTTCCTATTTTGCAGCTCATCATTTTCAATAACAATCAGCAAACAGCAGCTAATATTACTTTATATGTTTAGCATATGCTATTCTATAGCTCTTCCCACAAATCCTGCATCACCATTCAGGAGGAATTTAAATAAAAACTAGTACATAAGAAGTGAGATCTATAGGTTAGTTGGGTAACAAATATGCATTCTAAACTCAGAAGACATACACTGCTATCTAGTGGCAACAACAGGAATTCTTAATACACGGCAGCCCATAACCACATACAGCTTAATATATAGGAACTTCTTTTATCCGTCGCTCCTTTTCTTAACAGAGAATAGCAGTAGGGCACACTCAGTGCCCTGTCAATGTTTCTGATGTCATCTCACAGCAGTCACTGTTTGTAACTGGAAGTAGGCTCTGTATTATTTTTTTAAATGATTCTTTTGCGTAAATTGATTGCAGCATTTTAAAGGCTGAAGCATTTTTATAATATATGAAAAACCAAAATGTTAATATATATTTAATGTTTAGTTAGCATTGAGAATGTTAAGAATCTCAAGAAGATATTCTTGAGAGAAACTAAACCAAAAGGTCTAAAATAAGACTACTATACATATTTGAAAAATTGGTAAAATAATACCTGTAAAATCAAGTCAGTTCAATTTTGCAAGATTGTAGGTCAACTAAATATTTTCCCATATTTTGCAGTTGTTTCTGATGAGAAATGTTGAGAACACTCTAGAAGACTGACTTTTAAGAGGATATTTTAAATTGTTTTCAGGACTTGAAAGTGGCTAAAGAAAGTTTTCATTTCCTAATTCAGCCAGAAGTCTAAGGAGCAATGTTTATTTCCAGCTCTCTAGCAACTGATATGTTGATTTGTCATTCTCTGCTTTATCAGAGGGGATGTCTTCCAGCAGGAACAGCAAAAAGGACCCTGGGTTTGTATCCCAACCTATTTATCCTGCTGCCTCTAATGAGAAGCCATATTACTTATCTGATGTCCATAGCTGGAGACATCAGCTGAAGGTGTTGTGGAGTTAATCTCCCCAATGTTTCTTAAAGAAGCTCTCAGGATCTGATAACTGCTGGTGTCTGATGAATAGCTTTGGCAGTTTGCAAAATTCATTTTATTATATAGCTTATGAAAGATAAATTCTTCATGTTGTAACCTGTGGACAACAAGCCCTATGCTGACAGCCATTTTAAATTAATTTATAGAGTCTGGAGGAAGCTAATTAAGAGGGTCACCAGGCGGTAACTCCTATTTACCTTTATAGTCAATGGAGAGAAATTTATGCTCCCCAGAAAGAAGGTGGAGGCAGAAATTTGTTTGACCTGTTTCAAGTAACTGCTCTGGGCTGAGATGAATTATACCAGGAGTGCCCATGTCTTTGCATGGATTATAGGGGGACCAGGCAAGCTCAGCTTAGAGATGCGGTTTGCCCAAAGGAAACATGCTGAGGACCTCAGGGCTGAGAAATGTGATCAGTCACAGTTCAGATCTCGGATGCTGAGCAGAGACATCCCCTCACAGGTGGGATGTCCATCCAGACAGTACCACCAGAGCCTCCAGTCTCATCATACATAAGCAGGGTGCAACCAGAGATGAAGAGAGATACTCTTAAAGCAACGAGCCTGAGCTGGTGATTCATTCTTCAGAATTTGGACATGAGAAAGTACAAGTCATGCTTGAGCTCGCTGAGTATCATTTATGTAATGTACCATTTGTGTAATGGAACTCTATATTATCCAAGGAAAGAGGCAGTTTATCAAGTTCTGTGGACAGGAAATTCCATAAATGAACTGCAGCAGCTTAAAAGCAGCACAAAGTTCTGTTTTTAAGCTACTTTTCTTCTTTTTTGTCCTTGCAACAGCCATTCACAAAATAAATTATCAAGATTTTAAAGAACAAAATGCAGTAATAACTTACCACAGAAAAAAACAGATGCAAACCAAATTAAATAGATGTAGAAATAATTCCTCGAACCTGAATCCTTGTTTTACAAATCAACAAAGAGGATTAGAGATTGAGTACTGACTCCGACAAAAATTACAGGAAAAGAAACAGGACATGTCCTTAACCACTACACAAATGACCATGAGTGAATTTTGTGAGCACATAGTACAGAGAAATCAAAGCAACACTGTTAACATTGGAGTCCTGTAGGGATGTTTAACGTGCTTCAGGAGTCTATAAATTAGCTGTATATTCTAAATTAGTTCCATATAATTTGTCTTTAGTCAGTGGAGAGGGATGGGCACCTTCAAAGTTGACCAATGTTAGTAGATACCCTTTGTCAAGTAATCTTAAAACTACTTTCTGGAAGTGCCCATTTCTCTCCCTTGCCTAAAAAGAACCAGAACAAGTAGCTGTCCTTGTATTTCCATGAGCAAAGACTGCTGCAGGAAGAGGTGCTCTGGCCCTTCTTGAACTACCGGCAATTTGTCTCTGTCCCTCCACTTCCTTTCCCCTCTCCCCTCCAGCTTATGTTTTTGGGCCATATGAGAAACTACCAGGGATGGAACTGTCAAAAAAGGAAGGCTTGACCAATTTCAGGACAACTGCTCAGACCTTAATGCTCAGCAGAGACTGCAGCAAAGTGGAACCTCTTGGTGACTACAAGGAATTCAACTGAAATTTTCAGTGATTCCTTATTGCAAGATTTTTAGCACAAGTATGCTGTTTTATTTATGTCCGTGTACGATGCCTGTCTTTCACAATGGGGTTCCTGGCTGAGAAACTCCAGTCGTACATGGCATATGTTAGCCTGATTGCTTGGAGTGCTGTTGGGAGAGGTTTGGTTATCACTCTAAAGTGCACAGCGACACATACAGAACAGTCTGCAGCAGTGAAAATAAACAACAACATCAGATCTTTTGCATATTGCTTTCAATGCATGCACAGTGTCAGCCTACATTCACATCTTTATTTTACAAAAAAGTTTTCAACAGTTAACACTAAACACACCTCTAACTCTCCAAATAACACAAGATTTTTCAGATTTTGGAGGGAAAAATACCACATACCTTAAAGACCTTAAATGTTTATTAATCTTAAACTTAACCGTTCTAGGTTTGAGGATTTCACTTGGAGTCCTAAATTTAATCTGGAGTGTATTTTCACAGCAAATACTCCTTTAAACATCTGCCTTGTTATCTCAATTGTAATTAAAAGGATTTGGGATCAGTGTTTTCTAAGTATGCAAACAAGTTGATGGGTAGGATTTTGTCTGTTTTGCAACACACCATTACAATCATGCATTTCTGAGTCAGCTATGACATTCTGCAATTGTTCCCAAGGCAGAACTTCATAAAGGCTGTTAATGTTTGCACTGTTGAACAAATATTCTAAGATACTTGAAATCCCCAAATCTCATCTGCGCATTCCAATGCAGTGTATACAGAGAAATTATGTCAACACTGTTTTATCCCACGTGAATAGCAAGGAGACAGTTTTGAAATTATCCGGAGATGCAGTATAGTGTTGAGGACTACAAGGCAGTGCCAGGATGCCATGAAGCCTGAGGGCTCTCACATCTGCACGCTTTTCAGTGCCACAGTGGTGTGGAGACCCTGATTGCCTGGTCAATCTGTTCGTTTCCTTGATGGTTCAGCAACCCAGGTCTGAGACAAGTAACAGAAAGGAACAAATGAGAGGAAAAAGCTGAGCTCCAAATACAGCACAGCAAGTTTCAGTGCAAATAATCAGACTGCTCTGAGGAAGTTGCTTTGGTGTTCTGGTGCAGTTGCCTTGAATTTTATTTGGAAGTAAAATTCTTTTGCAAATAATGTAGGGAAATGCTCTCTTCTGACATCTGCTTGACGTGCTTTGAGACAGATTATCAGCAATAGCGGTGAGGACCATACACAGCTCAGAACAAAAGGTAAAAAGAAACCTTTTGCAATTTTTCAAGGATACTTTGGAAGGATCCAGACAACATGAAACAGAGATACATTCTGTCTACCCCCAGGGCTGGGAAGATAGCTACAGAGTGCCAGGAAAGACTGATTCATTGGCTCCTTTCCTCCCTTGCTCTGAATGAGGGGTCCCCAGTTTCTACTTCCCTTTCATTCTGTAATTTCAGACAGATACCCATATTTATATGCCTCTCCAAGTTAACATTTACAGCTGTCACTAAAGGACAACAGGAGAGAAAAATATTCTGCTTCCAAATATGACTGTTGCTCAACTAAACACACAAAAGACGTTAAGTCCCTAAAGACTGGTACTGTATGGCTCAGTCTCAAAGTAAATCTCATAAAATACAAAGAGTGTTAAAAGCTTATTGGATGTTTCCTGTCTTAGTGCAGTTCTCTCTTGAGATAGCTCTTCTAACAGCACCCATTTTTTGCATGAAATAGAAAAACTTATTTATGCCTATTTCTGCACTCACTTTTAAACACAGTTAACACTTCTTTAAAAGTTTTTCTTCAATCAAAATAATGCCTCCCCAACACTTCTGTCTTCTGAACACCTATTTAATCAATAAAATCAGTGTTTTGATGGCGGGGGGGGGGAGGAGGATTGTGCTCAATTTGGCCGAAAAAAATCCCCGAATTTTATTCATGTATTGTACTAAGGGGAAAGGAGTATTATGAGTGATGAAGGTCCTTCAGCGTGGGGTATCTGTGAAACTCTTGTGTGAAAAGATGACTGTTTTTTCAAGACATGTCTGTGATCATAATATAAAGACTTGTTATATACATATTTTAATATATATAATATACATGGCAATATAAGTAGTTTATCATTTATAGTAAGAATTGCAATTAAGTAAGAATTCAGCTGAACTTTCAGACCTTTCTTTTTCTTCTCCCTAAAACAAATTGATCCAACTAAACTTCCCATGCTGTACCTCATCCCTGTAACCACAGAGGTTTTCCATTTTGTTGGTTTTTTTTTTTTCCCATCAATTTCATTTAACCACAAAAAAAGGATCACAAAATGTTTCAGAAATTACCAACTTGCCTGCTTTGGTGATTTCAATTCTTTTTTCATAAGTCAACATATCTCCAAAATGTTCTTACTCTTATTTTGCTGAGGGATTTCAAAGCTATGGGGGCTGAATGAGTAAGGAAAGCAATGGCACATAAGCTGGGAGTTCTGCATGGATACACACTCAAAATTAACATTAGTAAATACATAGAATCATAGAATTGTCTAGGTTGGAAGGGACCCTTAAGATCATCTAGTCCAACCATCAACCTAACTCTGATAAAAAACCATCACTAAACCATGTCTCTAAGATACATGTGTATTAAATACCTCCAGGGATGGTGACTCAACCAGTTCCCTGGGCAGCCCATTCCAATGCTCAATAACCCTTTCAGTGTAAAAATTTTTCCTAATATCCAATCTGAACCTCCCCTGGTGCAACTTGAGGCCATTTCAATCGTCTATTAATTTATTAGAAGGAGGGTGGGCTTACAAGGAAGTAATCGTGGAGAGATTTTTAAATATATAAGATATGTATAGTGATCCTGGTTTACTACGTCATCTATATGGCTGTTATTTAGGTAAGAGAGAGCTCCAAGGTGTTGTAACCATCCCAGCTGCAGGGGCTCAGCTCCCTTCTCTCTGATATGAGCAATCAGGAGACAGTGTGATGGCGTAAATGCACATACTCACTACAGGTGCTTACTTGAAAACTGGTGAATGAGAGATTTGGGGTTTCTTTCTTCCTTCTAGGAGGCAGGCTTTAATGTGCACTAAAAGAGTGCCAAGATTACAGCTTGGAACTGGTGCTTTCTCATTCAAAAGGAGCTTCAAGATCCCAAATATTTTCTGCTTTGCCTATTTATAGGAGTCCTGTGCTGGCTCTAGTAATTGCAGAGTGAATCGGGAACTGCAGATGTGATGTTTGGAAAAGGCTGGTACAGAAGATGAACAAAGAGGCCATATAACGTCACAGCTTGAGGTTTTCAATGCCCAAACAAATTTTTACTCTTCTGACTGCTTTTTCTTATGCAGCATAATCCAGCCTGTTTTAGTATTCTCTGCATTTAGTATTCTCAGCATTTTAAGTTGGCTTTTCATAAAACTTGCATATTAAGAATTCACAGGCAATTCTACTCGTGAAAAATTATTCCTTTTAAAGCACAGAGGGCAAAAGCAACTTTTTCCAAGGTTGCTAGCTGTTAGAAAGATGACCATTAAAATAAATCGATCCTGCTGTAAAACTGATTTTTTAAACTAAAACCGGTTCTTTAAAACTACTGCTCTTACCAGAATTGTGAGTTTGATGACTGAGGCCTAAAATAAGAAAAAAGAAGGATAATCAAAGCTTAAGAAGGACTGAAGTCCAGAGAGACAACATATAGGTGGTTAATGAAAGAAACCAATAAGCAGGCCTACGCATCTTTTTTACCTTCCTGTTTTACTACAAGTGAAGACATTCACATAAATTAGATCACTATGCCATAAAGCTGAGAGAGCTGACACGGAAAGTCTAAGTACGAGCTGTGTTGGACTGAGTAGTCCAATGCTATGCAGGAGTTGGAAGGTGCAGACTCCAGGGTAGCTCCTGGGAGCCTGGGGGTGGAGAGGGGTCAGTGACTGAGACCCAGGACTTGATACCCGAGTGCAATGGATCTATGAGGGAAGCTACAGTTTATCACCAACTACCTCAGAAGTCCCTCACCTAAAAGAAGGGGATATTATTATTTCTAGACTTCGGGGAATAATAGTTGCTTAAAGTAAAATTTCATTCACATTTCTAAAGATGGAATGGATACTGGGATCCTGCTATCAGGGAATGTGGTAAAAGTTGCTGATGAAGCAAGCAAGCATGGTGCTTTCTTCCCTGAAGGGAAAGCAAACTTTTTCTACTTGCTTGCACAGGCATCTCTACATTTCTCACGATCAGGCAGGTTGTTTATCTCATTGACCCTTTCTCTGTAAAAGAAGTCCTCATGTCTTCCATCCAGAGAGGTTTGAGATAGGCCCAATTGGTTACCGCTGAAGCACCAATTTTGTTTCATCAAGAGATGATCTATGTGTAAGAAAAAGTGATTGGCACTGCATTTTGGTCCTCCATCACTGCATTCATTGTGTGAGTTTGCAGAGGGGGCAAGCAAGATGCACATGCCTTTGTTTGCATTTATAGTTGTGATAACACAGAATCAAAGCTAAACTTTCCTCCTCTTTATGGGTACAGAGCACCACTCTATACTTTTACGCAATTCAGACTGTTTCCTAATAATGAATATAACTATGTATTAATTGTGAAATCTGTTTGTAGCCTTACATAGGCAGAGATTTATCAGGGAAAAACCAAGGACTTTATTCACCTGTTATTCCTGGCTGGATCAGTGTATATTCTCGCACAAAGTCATCAGGCTCTAAATACAAGCCACACCTTTTTATTCCTCATACCCTATAACTTTCAGACTCTCCCTATACTATAAGAAATTAATATTTTCCAGAAGAATGTGTATTTTGTTCTCTGCTAAGACACCCTTGTTGGTTTGCTAATTTTTTGCCATATGGTTCTCTAAACTTAGAACCTACAGAGATAAATGTTTATTTCATAACTTGGAATTTATTTCAAATATTCTGTATAAATACTGAACAAATAAACAAAAAAAAATTTAAAAAATGCTGCTCTCAATATTTTGGAACATAATATAAAAGAAAATTAGAATAATAATGCAAAATAAGAAGTATAATATTTCATTTAAGGCTGTATAATCAACAGGCATTTTATAGCTGAGATTTCATTCTGTTGGTGCAGACAATGAATGTGAAATTTTCACTAAACTTGACAATGTGTCCATTTTAACAGCAGAGGTAATTAGAGAAAAGAGTTAAAATACTGAGAACAAATACTGTTGTAAAAAACCCACTCAATACTGCAGTTAATGTGAAGCCAAGACACTACTAAATGGCACTGCAGAGGTGTTGTGAAATCATAGAATTAATTTGTAACAAATTATTCCCACTGGAAACTGCATTGTAAGACAGAAAGCATGAAGTGTTAAGTCAGGAGGAGTTCAGCATTTCTTTGGGAGCTACTTTGTATCTCATGCAAGCTGAGGCTCAAGATTCAATAAAATATGTGAGCTACAATGGAAACATTTAATTTCCCTTTTTAACAGTCTTAATCATGGCAGAAAATATTTTCTAGGTTCTTGAAGGAACAGATATTTCAGCAACAGCAAGGTCATTTATTATGAAAAGGACAGTCAGTTTTCTCTGCCTCAGGAGATCAAAATCAAGAGCCACCATTGTACAAACAAGTCAGCCTATAGATATAGATATATAGGCTTTTCCTGTTTATCCAAGCAATACTGCCTTTGTCTATAATATCCACTAGAAAACAAAATTTATCAAGAAATCTTAGTGATGAAAGATGAATGAAGTGATCTAAGTTAAAAGGATTTCTATGACTCTACCTAATTTTAAGTAATTGATTTTCCAGGGTTCAATGTTTGATCAAATTGAAAATAGAAAAGTACTTAAAGTCTTGAAATTATAATATCTTTATAAGAAACTTAGACGCAAGTTACATTTCAAATATAAGCCTCTAATTTCAGCAATAAAATGGATTGCTTATATTGTGAACAGGTAGTCAGGAGTGATTAGATGGCTCCAGGCATGAGGGTAAAGGGCATGAGGGGCCAGGTGGTGTTTGCTTGGTCTTGCTGGTGAAGGGGAAATGTTTATGAAAGAGCAGATGGTCCTGCAAATCAATACCTCGTTGTGCAACTGGTGTCATCATCAGTGATTTGGCTTTAAAAAACACAGGATCCTTTTTGAGGATTGAGGACTACTGGGAAGAGATGGGATCCACCTGTCAAAGTAGGGCACGAGGGTGTTTGCCCACAGGCTGGCCAATCTAGTGAGGTGAGCTTTAAACTTGAAACTATGAGGAATGGAAATAATGACCCATGGTTAAGGGAAGTAGCAGTGAACATTGGTAGAAAGCAAAGGGTGCAGAGTCACAGAAACAAGACACCTCAGAATCAACAAAAACATGTAAAGAGACACCAACTTTAAGAAACATAGCCTAGGAATGCAGGGATGGTGTTGAGAAAGCCAAAGTTCAGCTGGAATTTAGACTTGCAAGGGACATCAAGGGGAATAAGGAAGAGGTCCTTCTGCTAGCTTAGGAGTACAAGGCTGAACAAGGGAAATGTGGGACCATTGATGAATGGGAAGGTGATTTAGTGACAGCAGACATGGGTTATGCTGAGGTTCACAGTGTTTTCTCTGTCTCAGTCTTCACTGGTAATATCTCCCAGGCATCTGTGCTGAGTCAGTGTACAGGTAAGGCCACCAGGCAGTAGCAGCAATTGCACAGAGAGATTGTTTCAATGTCCTTTCTGGAAGGGTTTCAAGACCTGACTGGACAAAGCACTGAGCAACTTGATCTGACCGCATAGATGATCCTGCTTGGAGTAGGAGGTTAAACTAGAGACTTCCTGAGGTGTCTTCCTACCTGAATTATCCTATGATGCCATAATTTGTTGAAAAACAACTAGCATAGATGGATCATTAAAGTCATTCCAGAAATATCTCAGTTCCCTCAGCCAAATCGAATACCATCTGTATAACAAAGAGATAAAGCTGATGGAAATAAGGGTCATAGTTTCAGTGTTCTATACCATGACAATCTGATTCAAATCCACAGTAAAACTCACTGGTCAATTGGTATATGATATGTACAAAGAAGAAACCATTGTTTAACAGTTTACAGGTGTCATGAAATAATTCATTTGAAGAACCATAGAGTAAACATCCTTATTGCGAAATTATACAAACCTTCATTAATCTTACCAAAGTTGAAACATCAATGAAATAAATAATTATTTTTGCATGAGGTCTGCTACTAATAAAGTCAGACCTAACTTCGACTTTATTTATAAACGCGATTCTTTAATTTTTTCCTAAAATAGGGAAAGTTGAACAATAAGTCCTCTTTAGGATTCATATTTGTCAGCATGAGTTAAAATAGTTTTCTGAGGATCTTTTTGATATTTTACTTCTAAATGTATTTAGGAAGTTAATAAAATTTAGTGCAGCCTATAGCAATTCACATCCAGTTCTGGATTCTTGCCCCCTGAATTTTATCTTAGCCTTTTGGAGAAAGCTTTGCCACTTTAGATGGATTTTTACAGAAGCTGATGATCAGCCATCTGGTTACACGTGGAAACCCTGGTCAGTCTGTCTTTAACGGAATATGCACCACGATGCCATGCTGTGAATGAATAACTAGGCAAACAAAAATGAGAACTGAACGTTTGTGTGTAGTTCCGTCCTCGCTCACCAGACCACCCTCACTCACCAGATGGCCCCGGCACACCTGAGTTTGCCCTTAGCCCTTCCCTGAGGGATTCAATGCAACAGAGCACAGGTTGAGTCTGAAACTGCCATGGTCTTTACACAGTCCTTGCTGACTTCTCATCAGTTCACGTAGTGGTGCCAGTAGCTGAGAAAACCTAGAACAGGCCTTTTTCTTGGGAAGAAGTGTACATAATTTCATCAGCATCTTAGGTATTGAATGGTCTTCTTTTCTATGTGGTTCATTTCTTAGCCAGTGCCATAATGCTCTTGGTAAGGTATAATTTCACCAGTGATACTTAGCTAGCCCGCTCCATTAAGACAAGAGCCATTATGGTAAGAGGAAAGGTCACTGGAGTTTTGGAATATATTTCAGAAGTTTAAATGAAAAAAAAAATGTTTGGTAAACCACTCAGGAAACATGTTCCTTCCATGCAACCCCACAAGCAGAAAACATCAAAATAAAACTACATAGACTAAAAAATACACCTTCTTTTTTTTTTCCCTTGGTTTCATTCTCTGGCTTATGGACAAAACACAGCTGTTCCTGAGACACTAAACAAAAGACAGCTTTGTTATAACTAAATATATCCCAGATGGGAGTGTCTCCATGCACAAAATCCCACACTTGGTGCATGATTTTGCAAGGACTTCTTTTAGAGATGCGGCTCTTTCAGAAGGTTTTATCGCTGGGCTGTACAGTAGCTTCCTACCTCCCTCAAAATTATCTGCAGTATCCAACGAATCTCAAAAAGCTACGTGTGGAAGGGAACTCTGCTTGTCTATATTACAGCACGAGATCCTCTGTCTACTCTGAAAATCACAACAGAGTAAAACTTTGAAAGGTGCTCTGTAGTTAAAACCTTCATCAGGGCTAAAAGATTAATTATTTTGACCCTTAGCAAAATAATACAAATCTAGAACATTAAGAAACTTTGAAGCTAGACAACACTTAAAATGAATGAGCTGTCTAGTTCATCCCAACAAACGTTCAGTTTACACTGCACATGTAGCTACTTTTCTAGAAAATTACTATACACCTTCTAGGCAGAATTGTTTGCCTGAACAACATACAGTTCACAGCACAGTAAGAAGGCACAAGTTTGAGAAGGAAAAACATAAAACATAAACCCAGAGTTCACCACTAGGTGGCAAAATGGTGTTTTCAATGTACTAACACCGGGATCCAAGTTCACTGACAATGGTTTTTGGAAAGCTTGCCTGCCAAAACAGGGACGGTTAGCAAGAAATAGTGCATTGTAATGTTGCAGTGTGTTTCCATTTGCTGGAAACCCACCGTCGGTCTGTAGCCTTACTTCACAATGCTACTGATAGGATTTCTTTTACCGTGTAGCTAGTCTTTGTCAGAAGTCAGTAGCCAATATCTGCTCATTTGCATGCTAAGCTTTCCAGTTTTATTTCCATCTGACACAAGAAGTTTGATGAGACAGATGGTACTAATCACTCACAGCCATAGGCTTGAAGCCTAAAAGCCTTTCTTACGTTTTGTCTTGTGCACAGTATAAAATAGGAACCTCTCTGACCTCAGCAGAGTTATGCAACTACGAAACAGGTGAGATGGAGAGAAGAGTCAGATTTAGCTCTAGGCAGAGACTAGGTAACATTTGAAAGATGCTGCGAAACAGAATATAAAAAGTTTTGGTACTACAAGATAGATAAGGCAGATTTCCTCTATGAACTGGGATGGGACGCATTGCTTTGAGCTGCGGAGCAGCCCCACCTCCCTGGGCTCCAAAGCTTCCAGCTCTCCACGGAAACAGGCCGGTAGTGTGCAAAGAGTACAAGCACTACACTGCAGGAAAGTGATAGAACAACTGCAGTTAATATCTAATCTGAAACTCAAATGAAAAAAGGCATCATGGGACATCCTCGAATACTGTTAAGGCCACGGGACTTATCACTGCTTATTACTCTTTCCTCCTGGCTTCTAGTTGCTGTGACGATGGAATAACCTTTTCTCTGCAGACTGTTGTCCAATATGTTCCCAGCTGCTCCTTTGCAGTGTGCCCCATCCACTTCACATCTGTCTGTTTTCGTCTTCTCCATCTGTATTGGTCTTGAATCACTCCTTTATCTGCTCCACAAACTAAATTTTCCCTTAGAAACCTGCCTTAGTTGCCAAATACCTGGCTTTCTAAAGAATTACCATAATTTAAGAAATTTAATACAGCAGAATAACCTGCAAAGTGAAAACTGTACTAAAACTGTCACAAATCAAACAGAGGCCAAGCACAGCTTTCTCTTCCTCTGATTTTTTTTTTTTTTAACTCCCCAAGAAGTTAATATTTAAAGAAAACAGGATTTGAGTTTGCTCCGGTCTGCGGGACATTCCCTGCCTGTCGGTGAGATGATGGGCATCTGGCAGCTTGTACTTACCAGGTCCAGTCCCAAAGGCAACTTCAGTCTCAGACAGTAAAAACCCTCTGACATCTTGTCTAAATGATTTCCATTCCGCTGTACCTTGTCAAATCAACACGGTGCGCTCACACGAGAAAATAAAATGAAGAGGATGCGTTAAGAACGCTGTGGTCTCAATGGACACCCCACAAGACATAACCCTCAGCTCTGCACTGCAGCTTCCCAGTGAATTCTTGTGGGCCCTACGTACCCCCATCCAGGGTCACATCCCACAATTATTTCATGAAGTTATGAAATCAGGTCATTAATGGATGCACAAGTGTAAATGCTGAAAATCAGGAAAATGAAATCAAGGTGAGCTGGTTGGAAAATGAAAAAAAACTGAATCAAACCAAATAAAATAATAATAATAAAAAAAAAAAAACAACCAACAAAAAACTCCAACTGTAAATACTTCCTTTATACCAACTGATTCAAATTAGTTTTTGAAAGATTGTAATTTTGCAAATTCTCAGCAAGATATCATAATTATATTGTTGGCTGACATCTGTGCCTTTGGCTTATACTATTAATCTCTTGTAATAAATTTTTTAATTAATATTTGATTCTATAATTTTGGTCTTCAGGGGAAATTCACTTTCTATTTACAATAGAAGATAGTTGCTGGTTTGGAGTGGGGATTGTATCTTGGACTGAGGCTGTATGTTTGTTACTGACCAGCAGGCATGATACACAGTCCCCGTTTTAATTTCCAGTAAAGCCTCATTCATACACCATTTTGAACAAAACATTAAGGAATCCAAAGGTAATGCTCAACAATGTTTGAGGGTTTCTTCTTTTTTTTTTCTTAGATTTTTTAATTCAATTCCAAAGCTTTAATATACATTTACACAGCAGAAAAGCAAGACCCATGTTTGGTCTCCTTGTGAAGAAAAAAGAGAGGAAAGGAAACAGATTTGTAACATTTAGTTTCTAGCTTGATAAATGCACATCATCCAAGCGATGTTATAAAGTCCATGGTTCAAATTTAATATACATACAAAATTCTTTCCAATAAGACAAAGAGTTTACACGATAGTGGCAAGGGAGGTAAATTATTTTCAGCGTATTTGCCACACATGCCGGTATATTTCTCCAGGTATGTTTCTGAGAAACAAACTGCAAACCAACCCAAAACATTGATAAAACTTAACTAGCCCCAGACAGGCTGTGTCCCAGGAACAGAGGAACTAATGTTATTTATGGAGTACTCACATTACAGAAAATCAAGGGAATGAGGGCGCAGTAAAGACTGCACTGACAGATGCAGAGCTAAATCAGTCAATATTATTGTATGCAATTAGGCTAAAAAGTCACATTTGTAATCTAGTAAAAAAACTTCTTAATTAGGACATGCTAATGGAGAGTCTGTTCTCCCTTGAGTGGGCATACTGAATAAAAGACTATTTTTTTAAAATGTCTAGAATATAAAAATGCAAATGAAATAAAATAATGACCTTCCTAAAGATAATATTCATTATCTTACCACTTAGCCTGATTATTTTTCTTGTTTTTCTAATCTCAATCAGGCTCTATCTGCATGAAGGCTGGAGACTGAAAATGCAGGTTTCACTCTTATTTAGCATCTGACCTAACATAAACTGGCCTCTTGGTGCCAGCAGAACACACGTGCGTTATGCTGAAATTATGTCAATAACAGAAAACAGCGGTTGTTCTATACTCCAGGCACTTCACTGACTGATGTAATGCATCGTGGTTATCACTAGGTGATTTTTGTAGAAGTTGTCTGAGATTTGGCCCTCTGTCAGAGCAGAACCCAGGCACGATTTAGCTGCCAGTGGCCACCGGAACCACGGAGGGGACAAGATTCCAACTCCTGCTGCCAGAACTGGAGCTGTCAGGCTGACAGCAACCATAGGCAGTTTTGAGCAAAACCAATTAGTAGAGAGCTGATCAGAGAGAGAAGGAAAGAGTCCTGAAGGCCTAATCCAGCAAGCAGCGGAGCTGAGACCCAGGAATAGCTACTTCAGAGCAGCCTAAAAGCTTCGCCTTGGGCTGGACTGCATTTTGTGTGTGCCACAATGCGTCACACTTCGGCACAGCAGTGGACAACTTTGTTGCCCTTCTAACAGCACATCAGCTGGTGCAGACTTCCCATGCCGTCCGACAGTGATTCATAGGCTGAACTATCACCACAGATCATTTTAATAGATACACTCGTAACTAAATGCATATAGCTAATGTAACACTGCATATGAAGACAAAATATTGTCCCTTAGAGTTTTATTAAACGGTTGAATACTTTCAAAAATTGAAATGTCGGAGTATATGACATTGCACCATTTCGTAGTTATTTTGGAGTGAGCATTCCAGCAGAAGTTAATATTTATTCATTTAAAATAAGCCAAATGTATACTTAGACATATCACAGCCACAGCGTTTCTTACAAAACTGAGAGAAATCATAAGCCCTGGCAGCTGTTGGTTTGTCCCACACAGCAAGGTCACATGCAGAACCTTTTGCTGCTGATGTTAGTTTACTGTAAACCCAACACACCTCTTGGGTCACACCTTGTCCACATAGTTTTTGGGAAGGTGCTTGGGCTGCAACCTGTTACAATGGGACATTGGGACTCCTCATCTCTGTGACTGAAGGGGACTGTTATCGAAAGAATAAATGTTAACTCGGATACTTGGGATGAAAACTCAGAAGAATTTGATCTAATAACACACTTCTGTACTAATTAGAATTGCTTTCAGCAAATGAGGTTTTTTATATGGCTTGCCAAACATGATTTGTTTGACCAAACTATTTTATGTTTATAGAGGAAGTCAATGAGCTATGAATATAATGCACCAGAAAGGAAAGTCTAACAGTCTTGAATTTTCCATTCTACCATTGGTAGCATTCCAGAACCAGGCACCCCTCACATTTTTGGTGCAATGACACAAATTTGATACGAACTTTACAATATCCACAGCTTGATACGCAGGGCATCTTGAATTTATTTTATTTCTGTAGTTTGCTTGTAAAGTTGATGCCTCCTGAAATCAGAGACCTATGTGTTCACATGCACTCACGCAAACCCCTAAACCCTGATCCCTGGCCACCCCGCAGCTGCAGTCTGTACACTGCCAGAGTTCTGGTGCAGACATAGAGAGTTCACACAGCCTCATCTGGGAAGCCTCAGGATTTGATCATGCCTCCTGCTCTAAGCCCTGGCAGCTAATACTGCTCTTAGAGGATATGTGAAAACATGGGATAGAGTCAGCTACTCCAGTTGTATTCATCATTTTCATGCTGCAACCAGCACTCCATCCATTTCTCCGAGAACTTCTTTTCCTCCCTGTGGGGCTGCAAGCTTGAACAACGCAGCCTCAACAAAATAAAGAGTCTGTTGTTAATTTTAAAAATGTTTCTATATATGCTTCATGTAAGCACTTATTTCACGGAAGAAACACAACATTTTCTAGACTGTAAAGCTGAAACATTTCTTTGGGCACGCTGTCAAGATCATCTATTTGAACTAGTGTCAGCCACCGATAGAAGCTACACAATACGCCAGTTGTTTCCATTTGATAGTTTACTGTGTACTATAAATAAGAATGCACAAAAGAAGAAAAGATGCAATTGTGTTTCATCTTGGACAGTTAAATGGAGTGAATTATTTCTGGGTTTAGATTTCTCTGTATACTTTTTATATTGTGGAATTATTTTTCTCAAAGCTTTCCATCAAAATACAGAGCTCCAAAATCACAGTTGACATAAATCACTATTGCTGTAGTGATCCACTTACACCAGTGGATTTATGTTTATTTGTACAGTTGATAATTTGCTCACCAAGTTAATGTGTGGCATCCATAGCTCAACGCCATTAAAATATTACCAGTGCATATAAATAAAACTAGAAAACACTGTGACATTAGCTATTTTTGAGGTGTTTTGGTTTTGTGTTTTTTTTTTTCCAATAGAAACACAAGAATTTCAACACAAAAGTTAATGCCTCCACTTCTGGGGTGTACTGTGGCATTTTGTAACAAAAGGTTTATTACGCTCATTTACAGTACTTTACTACAATGACATATGGATCTGTTGTTTTACTACTTCCATTGGTTTACTTGTTAGCTTCTATGCAGTCCTAGATTTCAGCTTCCCTCGCTAAAGTACTTTTTCAATCAATTTCCCTGTCACTCAGGTTAGGCGGGATTCCTGTCTCCAAGCTCTTATCATCTGAAAAGTGGTGTAATCTAGGCTAGTCATCCAGGTTTCCTCCATAATCAGTGCAGAGGGACTGATAAACTGAAGTGATGACTCATCTAATCCCAAAACGGTTGAATACAATAGGAGACAAACTGTCTTTCAGAAGTTTCTATCTTCCCCATTGCTTACATGAAGGAAACATCAACTAGATAAATTGCTTAGATCAAACACCTGATTTCCAGATAGCTAAAATGAGAAGAAAAAAAAAAAATCTGAGTAGTGACGGAAGTACAGTTTGGCTGTAGCTGATCTACCTTTAACCACCGTGGAAGCACAGATGACAGTATGTACTGCAAACCCATCCTGGGCGAAGAGAAGGTTAACACTTGGCCAGTTCCATGGCCCTCTCTCTGGAGTCCGAAGGTAACAAGAACGGGTCAAGTAACTCGGCACTAGCCATGTGCTCCTGGAGCATCTAGTGGGCCCCCCAGGAGCAGAGGTCAGAGAGCCAGAAAGCGTAGGCTGAGACAGACAGGTGGTGGGCAGAGAACAGTGGCAGCACTACTGCACACCAGGGTGCACTGAACTGTGCACATATAGCTTTTGTTGTCCTGGGGGAATCTGAGTACTCCATATTTCTCTGTATACAAAATGCTACAACGCGTGTTCACATCTGCTACAACTCAGTATGTTGTCAAATAAACTTTGAGTAATATAGCTCTTCCTGATGCTTTTTGTGTTAAAATGAAGACGCATTAGCAGTAAGAGTCCAGGCTTCCCTGGCACACCCACTTGCTCTCCTCCACCAATTATGACAGCAATTAAAGTGAATAGCTCATGAGTTTCTCTGGTAAATGGTACTCGTTGGATCCAGTCATGTCAGCATATTACTGTCCTCAGCAGTCACTATAGTTCTTTGCAGTAGGTTATTGCATTTGCAATATGAGGAGCAAAAGTTAATGTATGTCAGCTTCTCAACTGCTACAGTTCACTGCCAGACGTGTTTGATTAGAATGATAGTGAGTGACAACAGGGAGAAAAATGGGCTGAATACAATCTTCTAACCATAGCTCTTGTCAGCTTTGTTTGCAGATTATTAAAAGATTCATATTAATTTACAGAAGAGTAGCGAGGAACTCAAACTCAAAGAACTCAGACTATACGCAAATAACAGCAAAAATTAACAAAGTTGTCATGTTGATTAGCTACAGTTTGGGTCAATAACTGGGACGGAAAAGATATGTAGAATTAGGGGATCTAGTAAAAAAAAACTCAACAGCCCTTCAACCCTTCCACCATTCCCCTCCTCCTCACCTCTCCCAAAAACACCCTCCTCCTTCCCTGGGAAGTGAGACGGTGACATGGCCAGTGACAGCATCAGAACCAGGTGGTGAATCTGAGGAAAGGCACCACGGAACTGCCCAGGTTAATGATTAAAAGCCATCTGATTGCAAGTGGAAAAGTCACTAAAGGAAAAGTATTTATGATCTGGCTTTGCAATAAAGATGTGAAGCCAGACCAGCTACACAGACTATCAGAAGGTAACAATTGCAGTCAGTTTTCCTTTCCCACCATTAAAATATTTCTGTTGTTCAATAGTAAATAATATACAGTGGGCAGGAACTATATACAGAACAGAGATAGAGTAACAAAAACCACATCATACTTTTGTTATATTTGATTATAATTGACAGAAGAACAATGACAGGCATTTCTCCAGTATTTCGTAACTTGTTGAGAAGCAGAACTAATGAGGTTTTCTGGAATCAATAGTAGCAGTCAACAGCACTGGCCCCTTTTGGGCATGTTTTTCACACTAACCATGGTAACAGCGTTAAGTGTTTCCATTAACGTAACTCTGTGTCACTTGCCATGCTATGCATTATTTAATGACCTTTCTCAGACATGTAATTGCTTTTTAAAATCAGCAGGTGATTTGTAAGATTGTTTGATTGTATCCCTTGGAGTTGGCTTGTCATACCAGCCCACCTTTTTGCTGTTTTTAAGAGCACACACAGGAAGAACTGGCTAAATAGAGAGGGCAAGCGTTCACACAATGCCAAGTCTGGAAACCTAGAGGGATTTCATAGTAATCTGATGCTCAGAGAGTGCAATAATATAAATGACCAGTTCAAAGCCATAGAAACAGATGCAGAGTTTAGTAAAAGGTCTTATGATTGTCTGTTAGCTCCTCATTTTGAACAGCAGATCATTTCCTGATGTTTTTCCCTGATTGATTCAATGGCTTTATCAGTTTTTAGTGACAGAATTTGATTTCTACATCTTTTTCAAAGTTTCAATATAAAATCAGAAGCTTTTTGACAGACTTGGTTGTCATCCCTCGTTCCTTCTTTTCAGCTGTGACTGTTTGTTTATTGAATTTATTCCACCTACCCTCCAGCTATTAGCTATATATTGTCTCCATAGCAATCCCTCTCTTCTCCTCAGCACAGAAGCAAAAGGAGAGGGTTGGTAATTGTGATTTTAGATGCAAGGTGTCATTTGAATGCTTTCAGGAGTGCAAACAGCAGGGGATATGGCATTTCTGACACTTTTGGATAGAATCACTGTGTGCATTATTTTTTCCATATGCATGTTTCATCAACCATTTGCAAATTTTAATATTTCTTGACTTTAACATTGATTTTGCTCACATTTTATAATCATTAACAATATGAACTTAATAATGCTGTGTTCTCCTCTTCAGGCTGCTTCCCTTGTGCAATTTTACATTTATGCTACAGGTCTTAAGAGACCTTTACAAATTATCCTTCCCATAATGTGGGGGGAAATCACCTGATTAAAATCCCAAACTAAAAGGTTCTCCCACAAACCTTTGCCATATCTTTACCACCATTTGGGCTTTTTTACAACACACCTAGTATTGAGAATATAAAGAAAGTTTACTTTCTCTCCACAACTGACAACAGTTTCTATTTTTCCTTAAATCATTCACTACTAATTCCATGCTTATGAGAGAGAATATATTGTTGAATGTGTATGTTAATAACATCATCCAAAGGATCATAGTTTCTGCTTCCATGTTCAAACAATCTTTGTGTATGACCAAAAATGACACCCTGCATTTAGAGCTTATTGCAACAGAGTAAGCTGGGTAATGTACACATTTACCACTGATTGAAATGTTACCAGATTAACAGCTGAAACAGTAATACCTGTGTCACCATGAAGTCTTTTTTAATTTGTATTATTATTTATAGAGTGAATTAAGTGTGGAACAAAAACACAGCTCTTTAGAAAAAAGCTCTTTAGAACAAAACGAGCTTTAGGATATACCTTGGATAGTTTGCTCTCTAGCACGAGCCTTAATTAAACATCATAGATAGAAACATGACAGTAGGGGCAGACAAGTTTATATATAATAACAGTTAGCAGTAACTAAGCCAAAGAGGGTTGACAAACTGAAAATTGATAGAAAAGGTAGTTACTTTTCATGTGGAAAAAGTAAGCTATGACCCAAAAAAAGACAGTGAATTACAACATCTTTCAACTAGGAAGAATCACAAGGGAAATTTAAATAGAGCTTAATGTGAAGTTCCACCAGCATTGTAGGACCTAATTTTGAAAACCACAGCAAAGGGTACTGTGGTATTAAACATGATACCTTATTTCTCAAAGTCGATACAGGTTCATTCAATCAAATTAAGGGAAAATGATTAAATATTTGTAAACTTGCACTTTTGCTTTGCCTTGAGGTAAATAAAGCCCACTATCAAATACTCTGTGCAGCAAGAACATTATCTGAAGTTCACTGCCATTCTTTAAATATTCATTATAAATTCAGTGAGATCAAGATAAGGGTCTCAATAAGATCAATAAGATCTTTAAGATCTCAATAAGATCATTATGTCCTTTCTCTTGAAAAGTACAACAGTTTGGGGGAAACCTTGCTTTTATATCCATATCTTTCAGCTTACTCTCATGCAAGTTCTACCAAATTTTATGGGATTTTGAGATATTATAGTTGGAAAGGTCTTTTATTAATCAATGAGTATATTAAACAAAATTAAAGAAGGAAAGATTAGGCTCTTGACTACTTGTTGTCAGCCACTGCTTGACTGCTTTATGATTTCTTTATGTGTTTTTGGCAAGGAACTGATTCAATACTACTTTCACAGTGAGCACGTTTCCTGCTATCAAGGACCTGCAATTCCACTGCTCTACATTGACACACAGAGATGCGGCACTGGTTAAGTTAAGGACCAGGTACCAGGGTTCTGCAAAAAGATGTAGCTCCACTTACTTGTTTCCCCAGCAGTTAATCCAAAGAAGAGTCCACAAGGAGGGAATGAACTTGGAAGAGCAGAAAGAGGGTTTGGAAACAGCCACCTGTAACAAGAAGACCAAATTATGATTTATCTTCACTTATAGTAAGGAAGGATCCATGGAAGAGTTAAAGCTTAAATCTTTACATAATTACTCTATTGAGAGATGGAAGAATTTTGGAAAAATTCCCTACCTAACTAGGTTTTGGAAAAAAAAGCTCTGACAAAAAACAACCTTGAGGCATTAATTAGTATCAAATTCAGGACAATCCTGTTGGTAACAGGCACCGATTGACAACTTTAGTTATAAAAACATTTCTTATTAAACAACACTTGTTCAATGTGCAGTATTGTTTTGAATCAAATTAAATTTTCAGTCTTCTTAGATTCAGTCTTTTGTATGCTTGTTCCACAGATTGACAGAGTACATCTTGGCAAAAAGAAGTAGCAACCCAAACTAGCTACCCTCAAAGCAGAACTGCATGACAAGTAATAGAGGCCTTTTTTATGATTTAGCATAGAAATACTGCTTCTTGATAAAATTCACCACTGTAATTCAATTTATACATATTGAAAGCAGGAACCTAAGGGCAGATATGGAAATCTTGGTTTTAATGCAACGTATAATTCACTTCTTTACTACTATAGAGTATTTATGTGGATTTAACAAGATTTAAGGGAAAAAAAACATCAGGAAGAATAATAAAATACCGTCTTCAGTTGCACAAAATCAAGATAACAGTATTTGTAGCACCAGTTTGTATAAGCAAACTATTCACTAGCCTCACTTACAAAAAAGTTTCTTTGTTGATGTGTTTTTCTACATGACTGTTCATTACAATATTTTGGAATATTTACTGAAGAACATTAGGGGCCAGCTGTTCCAAAAGAATGGATACCAAAAAGGAGAATTAATTTGAAATTATATTACAATTCTTTTATTTCAATAATTCACATTCTTGGTCTCATCCTGGAAGTTAAATAGAGAATGCAAAGGAAGACCATAAATTATACTTAATATCAACAGAGTTATTTTCAGGCTACAGTGAAAAAATAATAGTAGAGATAGCAAAGAAGCTTGTGCTATAGCTCCCATGCACCAGATTTATTTTTATATATATATAAAAGGCTTTTTAGTGTAGTTTATTTCTATATATATATAGAGAGAGACATATATCTGTGAAGTTTTTGGCTTTTACAGTATAAATTAAATATACTGCAACGCCACAATTCCATGTAGTTTGAGACCTTATTACCATTCACACTGCTACAATATGCTATTTACCAATGCAAGTATATTTTTTCAGTTCTGTTGTTGATATTTTTCTGTGAAATTACTGTTTTGGCATAAGAAAGAGCAAATAAGCATTAACACGAAGTACTAAGCAACATTTATTGCAGTGGAAAAAACAGGAAATGCAGAGGTGACAGGACGCTAGCAGTGAGCTAAATTATTTGGATTTGTGAATTCTGGAATTCAGTTCTGTGACTAAATGGCGTAGGGGAGGACTTTGTAGAGTAGGGTAAATGGTTGGACTCGATGATCCCAAGGGTCTCTTCCAACCTAGACGATTCTATGAGTCTATGATTGTAAATTGGTCTACAGCTCTTTTAAAGGCATAGTAAAACACTTCTAAATAAAAATACATGTATTTCACATAGGTCAATAGCATATATGGTCACTAATCTGAAGTTTCATAAACAATTTACAAAATATTGCAGAAGTTTCTGAAAACAGGTGTGTCAAAGTTTGAAGATCTCCCAGATTTCTTATTTCGGCCTTTTCCAATCTTCTTATTAGTATTTAGCTTTCAGACTACAAATCAATATTTCTTAATTTGAATATCGTTAATTAGAAAATTGATCAGCATACTGAAAATGAAAGCTTTTTTGTATGTCTGTCTTTTTGGCTCCAACTTTGCTAAATGTGATTCCCATTTTGCACAATGCCCAACATTTCTGTGTTGGCTGAGCATGACCCATCTGCATTATGCAACTGTCAAAAGCCTGTCTTGGCCTTGGATCCTGTTGAAAGCAACTATTGTACTGAGGGTCACTTGCCATTTTTATGCAATTGTCCAGAGAATGTCCTAGTTCACATTTAAATGACTCTATGATACAAAATTTCTCCCAGCATTCAATCAGGCTTTTGTCTTGCTCTGAATGGATCCTATTAAAAAGCAGAAATGTATGAATAGAGAGATACCCCACTGCCTGCTTCAGCCCACTAGAAGCTGTAACATGCTTGTGAATAAACAATATCTACATACATATATAAAGAGGAAGTTAAACTGAAACACTTTGGTGTGAAAAATAACATTTATATTTGGATAGGCTAGGCTGTGTGGCCAGGTCACCACTGCAACACCTGTTCCTGAAAACCCACCCTTTGTACAGTACATTTATTGTTCCTTGTCCCTGAAATCTGGGTTGTTTGCTCTCTTATTATGGCCTTAAATAGGGCATAGCAAGCTATGAGCATTCATTACTGTTCTGTAGTATGGACACTGGTGGGTGTCTGGGTCACGCAGACAGTTTCAAACTGTGGTGAGGAGCCAGAGGAGCTGGGAGCCCAGGCTGCTGTTTAGGCAAGTCACCACAGCACACCCGACCTCGTAAGCCCTCCCTGAAGCACCATTATGCAGAGCAGTTTACTTGCATGGCCCTGTTAGCTCAGAAATGGCTGTGCTGCTGAGCACTGCAGCGTGTGGGCATCCCCTGAGTAAAATCAACGCTCTATCAGTGCTGGTCACAGTGTCCTTTGTCTCTGCAATCTCCACGGTCAATCCGGTCAAATCCATCTCTGCAATCTCCATGTATTTGCATCACATGTTCACTCATAATGCCGTAACTGGAAAGCGCTATCTGCTCTCTCCCCAGTTTTCATTATCCCATTTATCAATCGCGTATACTATCCGCTTTAGATATCACATGAGAAACTGAAGCGTCAGACTACTCCACATAATAATATAACTACAAAAGTGATTTGTCAATGCCAACACCAGCTTCTCTTTTCTGTCAGTCACCGAGTTCTAAGACTCAGAACCAAAATTCAGCTGCCAGATCTAGTAAAAGGCTTGGTAAATCTAGTGGATAGACCTGTACTGCATTCTCACGTGTGCATACTTCTCTTTTCCAACGGCTTTTAAATTATTTTTAATCAGCAACACAAATCAGGCTTTGAACTATAACTGTAAGACCTAGCAGCCCGTAGGCTAGCAATGAGCTGAAAAGGAGTTCAAAGGAACATGAAAGTTGCCAGGTACCTCCGCTGTGTTTCATAATGAATTAAAGGGTTCCTTTCATTCAAATTACAGAATTGTGTATCACAGCTCCCTGTAACAAGTCACACAGCTGTAGTTTAACTAAGGGACAACCATGCTGTGTTGCGAGTCAGCTTCACTTACAGGGTCTATCGCAAGAACCCATTAAGGCAATGTGTAATTTCTAATTAGAAGCGATTTGTTACAGCTCTTTGCTACATTAGTTTTTCATAGATAGGCTAACATTAAAGAAGTATAAAAAACAGATGATCGAGTTTGATTTTCCATCTATCACTGACCCTCAAATTATGTACTTGTTATTTGAGGTAGAAACTTTCCTCAGTCCTCTCAGCGCATTGCCTGGCAGGTGGTGAATTCCATTTTTTGGTTCACTCACACTAGCTCTGCAAGGAGTGTTTCAATATTGGTCTCATAAAAACTTCAAAAAGAGGTCAAATTGCCTCTTCATACACTTATTGTCTGTTTAGCTATATAAACATATTCTTTTTTTATTTTTTCTGCCCTGGCCTCATTGTTACTTACTGTTTTGTTGGCCTGTGTGTCATGTGCAAGTTTCAGCAGATACGGTATGATAATTCAAAGTTATCAAGCACAATATTGAACAGATTAGAAATGAGTCCTGTTTTCTGCAGAACCCTTCTACAAATCCCATCCACTGGTGAAAATCTGGACATAATATTTACATAAGTGTCACAAATGACAAAAATACTTATCTATATATAGGTATAAAAAAAAATATACATTTTAAAAATCTGCCAGCTCACTTCTCTTAAATATCTCTAAGATCTGAATCATGGATAAAGCATATTGCTGCATTTCCAATCTGAATGTCATGGAATACTTAGTCAAAAACCTTGCAGGATTTCATTTTAAAAAAATCTTATTTTTGGAAAATAAATTCAGTGAAATGTTGACTGGAATTATTCCTACCTTTTAAATCAGAAGGAAGTGAATTGTATATTTGCTTTCTGTTATTTTGACTCAGGCTGACCAGCCTATGGTAGCAGGGGATATCTTAACAGCACTATTTCAATGTTAAGATTTTTTTTTAATATAATATTTTTATAGATATATCATCCTATTGCTACTTTTTAATAGATAGTACTATAACTTAAGCTCTATTTTTGTAGGAACGAAAACTTGTTGTAGAAACCTACTGTTTATACATTAATTGAACGTACTTCAGAGTATCTCCTGAAATGAAAAAACACAATATAGCCCAAACTCATGCTGATTTTGCCCAGCAAAAACAAGGGTTGTGAAGGGACTTACTCTTATTTTGCTCCAACATGCAAAGGAAGTGTAGATCAGTGAGAGAGAAGGATTATTTAAGAGGAAAGAAACCTACCAAACGGGTCAGTTTAGAACATATGAGAATGTTGCAAGGTTTTCCAGTTTGGGGTTGGCTTTTTGTTTCTGATTTGGTTTTTGTTCGTTGTTTTGTTTTTGTAAAAATGCAGTTTGTGGATTCCAGACCATTTCACTCACTACCTATCTTGTTTCAGTCTAAGCTGGCAGGTCTGCTCTGAAACCAGGGGGAGATGGAGGGACTGCTGTGAGCCGCAGGAAGTGGAAACTTGTGAACTACAGTTATTCATTGACATAATAGTTCTTATCCATCAGCAAAGGAGCTGCTAAGAACTGTAATGATTTCTCTGCTGACAAGTTTCAGTGAGCAGTGAGCCCTTCAAGTCTCTGCATTTCCTGGTGATAAGCAGCACTTGGAGTCCACCAGCCACACCAGTGCCTTTCCATAGTCCAGCTGCCTGGCCACACCCTAGGCAAGCACAGCTCCCGAGTCACACCATAGAGCACACCATCATGATGGCATTTAAACTATTGCCATCTTCCTTTTGTCCTGCAGACAATGACCCAGCACCTTACCTGCTGGTACCTCCATTCATGATCAGCCCCTGATCTGGATCTTTGTATCTGAATGCATTACTCTGCTCCAGCTGGAGCTCACCCCTTCTCTGGACACAGAATCACAGAATCATAGAATGGTTAGAGTTGGAAGGGGCCCTAAAGATCATCCCGTTCCAACCCCCCTGCCATGGGCAGGGACACCTCCCACTAGAGCAGGTTGCTCAAAGCCCCATCCAGCCTGGCCTCAAACACTTCCAGGGATGGGGCATACACAACTTCTCTGGGCTTCATCACAGCTTGCCTCTGACGTCTCTGACCCCAGCTGAAATACTTTGCTTTCTTTAGACTGCCCTAGATCTTTTTCTGACCATAATTCTAGGTCCTACTAATTTGGGGGATAGTTTGACTTCCGACTCCTTTGTCTCTAATTCCATTTTCAGCTTTTTTAGCCAGCAAAGTACCTTGTGGGCCACATTGCAGGACTGACTTGGATTGCATGACCTTGGAGTGAGTTTCTGTTAAAGCTCTAGGCGTGAGGGCAATGGTCATTCCACACACAGCATTCGCATTCTGCAGTAACAAACAGTACTCAGTCTTTCCTGTTTAAATTCCTGATAGCTCTTTCTCATCTGAAAACATTTCCTGTTTTTGTTCCCTTAGACAGTTTTATCAATACATGGTTTTCTTAATCTGGGTTCCTCGGATTCTTGCAGCAAAAGCTCACAACTCAGTTTTATAGTTCTGCTTCAGTTAGGGAAATACCTGGATCTTCCAAATGCCTTTCATGAGAGAAGCTGAAAACAGCATATACTTGCTCTGGTATAAAGCCAAAGCTCAGCATGATGGAATAAACTACGTAGAATGGTTTGCCAGATTATTCAATCAGGTGATCTTGTGACAGATGAGGAAGAATTATTTTTGCGTACTGGGGAGGAGAAGAAATTATTTTGTTAAGCAAGGTTTTTGTTTCTAGATTCTTTCACCACTTTCTACCAACACTGTGTAATCCAAAGTTACGACTGAGTCTTACGGATATTGATGACAGTATTCTTCTTTCCTTACAGTGGATCTGGGACTTGGTATTTATAATGTTGACAGTATTTCCCTAATGTATATTGTTTCTATTGCTAACCATAATATTTTTAAAACAAAATATTACTGAAAATATTTTCTTGGTATTTTACAGATAGATTTTATGCCCATTTCAACAGTGCAATTTTATAAAAAAAACATTGTTTGTGTTACTTGATTTTATTCTGTTCACACAATTGATTCTGCAAACTTTATTAATGAAAAAACCTTCGGTCAGAATCCTCCTCTGGTCCATGTGATATTTTTTTGGGTGAGATTTAAACAGATCAACAGAATGCTCCAAGGCAAAACTTCTTAGCTTTTAAACGGAAAAATGTAATTTATAACACCAGGCACCATTAGACTTAATGTATTATTCAGCTAAACACCATAATAGCATTCAATTCATGATGAAAATTAAAAATTAATAACTTTGCAACCATTGATTTTCTGCATTCTGCACAGATACTGAGAAAAGTGAACTAGTCTATTTTTAAAAAGTATC
The DNA here is from genome assembly GCA_033628505.1 of Tringa tobata. Taxonomy (NCBI): domain Eukaryota; kingdom Metazoa; phylum Chordata; class Aves; order Charadriiformes; family Scolopacidae; genus Tringa; species Tringa tobata. Next base: position 1,977,611 of record JAHREE010000225.1, read on the forward strand.
AGCTCATTATTACTACAAGCTTTAAGGACACTGAACATGTAAACAAACAATAGAATGAATAACATTACCCAGGCAACATGGACTAATTTGATTTTTATATAAAGTGAAGCAAATGCCAAGGCAAACAAAGGAGCACTGAAATATAACCAAGTACGGGCTGGGTTTACTTGTTCCTGTTTGGAAGACGAAGGAAGAAGCATTAGAAACCGCTGTTTCCTCTAATGAGCCTAATATCTGTTTTGCCCGGAGTAATTATTCATTTCATATAAATCAACAAAATACAACCCATCTTGCCGCCACATTAGAGAATATCCTGCATATTTATCCGTATCTCTGTAATTACAGGAAGCGTTCTGCTTTTTTTAGGCAATTTAAGGAGAAACTTAAATGAGAAAATTACTCGGTCCCAGAAACACAAAATTTTGAATGGAGATGGAAATGAACTCAGATGTTACAATTTCAAGGCCTAAACTATGAGTATATCTTTCCTCCCAAATCATTTAGGATCTGGTTTTAAACAAAAAAGTTATAATGACTTTTTTCATTTACCCAGTAAAAACAATGGTTTTGCAATACAGTAAGTGTCAGCATAATCTGTCTGACTACTTAAGAATTCTGGAAGATGCTGAGCACCCTGGCTGTAGATCAGGAATGCACTTAAACACATGTATAACGAAGCACTCGAGCAGTTCCAAAAAGGAAGTTCTGGCTGTGCTGAGGTACAGTAACGGCAAAGTAATAGTAACATTTCCATTGACTTCAGTGTACCCAGGATTTGAACCATGGTCTTTGTTGTTTCTAATAAACTGCTTTAAACTAAGGTTTCTTGCTTTATTCAGATCAACTGGTGTAGCCAAGGGAAAAAAAAAAGACAATCTTTAGGGCACACAAGCCCTTCTTCAGAAGTGGTAGAAGAGATGTAAGTATAACTCTGGATTCAATCTGGAACCTTGTATGACTGAGAATGAACAGGAACATTCTGGAGATTCAGCACACATGTAGACATAAAAACACAGCAAAGGCCTTGCTTCAGACCTGCTTCATGTTGCTGCTCAGTAATAATCACTGAAAGGAGGTAGGCAGTTTTACAACTTTGTTTCTTCTCCATTTTCTGTAATCAAGAGAATCCCATAGAGTCATACTAAGAGAATCCCAAGGTCTAGTATTAGGCTTTATGTTTTTTATGTATTTAGGGCTGGAGCCTTTGAAGAGAGGCTTAAAGAGTTGGGGTTGCTCAGCCTAGAGAAGAGAAGGCTCCAGGGAGATGTTATAGCCCCTTCCAGTACCTAAATGGGGCCTACAGGAGAGATGGGGAGGGACTCTTTATCAGGGAGTGTAGCAATAGGACGAGGGCTAACGGCTAAGTGGAAGAGGGAAGATTTAGATTAGATACTAGGAAGAAATTCTTTACTCTGAGGGTGGTGACAAGTTGCCCAGGGAAGTCGTGGATGCCCCATCCCTGGAAGTGTTCAAGACCAGGCTGGATGGGGTTTTGAGCAACCTGCTCTAGTGTGAGGTGTCCATGGCAGGGGGGGTGGAAGGGGATGATCTTTAAGGTCCTTTCCAACCCAAACCATTCTATGATTCTTTGACATCATGCCTGGGGAAGAGAAGGATAAGCCCACTTTGATATATGTACTTCAAAGTTATTTTACTTGATATTTATTGATCAGGACTCACAGTTATTCATCACTTTAAAATGGAAAGACTACTGCCATAAGTCACACATGAATGTTTGCAAAAATAAAAAGGATCACTTACTAAAAAATTATTTTTCATTTGCATGTAAATATAATGTACCTTTCATTTGCAAGAAAACAAGTAATATTGATTGGATAACATGGTCATAATCTACTCCATTCAATCAATAGACTTTACCTAAAATTTATTTTAAATTTGCAATTATTGAAAGAGTCTCTGAATCTCCAAAAGTAATCAATTGATATGCTTTGTCACCAAAACGGTTACTGGAGTTGTGGTATAACTAGGAATGAAAACCTTGGTTTAATATATTATAGAATCTATTTATCACAATAAGTAATGTTTGTACGTAATTTTCAAATGCGGTAAAAGAAAACAGACTATTCAAGCTACCTACTCCTAAAAGCTGCCCTTCAGAACACATGTGAAGACACTAGATATGACAGTAAAAAAGTTGTTATATTTTCTTACAGCTACAATATGCTTATGTGAGAGAAAAATGGAATATTCCTGCAGTAATTTTCCTGAATGCCTTGTTTAGTATAACATCTTAGTTGCTTCACTCACTATACTTTTACAGATATCGAATAAAGATGTTTATCTTAAACTAATATAAAGAGACACCAACTTATGATGACCCAGCATAAGTAAGAATAAACATTTTACTGATGGATATTTTTGCATAAACACTGATGTCTACTTCCTACAATTCAAAATTGAAACAATCACTACAAAAAAGATTTACTAAAGTTTTATACAAGTAAAATGGTAGCCACTCTATATTTTTTGCTCATGTGACAATTTCATATGAATACACATATTCATGTATATAACTTTTACTCATATATAATAACATGTACAAACACAACACTTAGTGGTTCACAGGGCTGTTTCACACTTACTGTGAAAGAATTTCAATTTATCTATACCTACAAAGGAACAAAGAATAATATAACTGCCCAGACCACATCACAAAGAGGCATGTATTTCATAGCATTACATGTCTACCTGACTTTTTGTGGGTAATTTTACATATAATTCATTTCTGTTGAGCATAGTAAAGGCTTTATGTTCTGAAGTTTTACAGGATTTTGTGCTGGCCACTTAGCACTATGGAAACAAATTTGTGTGTATCTGTGTCTCTGTCCCTCTCTTACAAACTAATATAATCTTTATTAATAACATGCTCAATTTTTCAATGAGATCTTCTTTTGTTTATTTATATTATGAAGTCCATATCATGATTACTTCATTTGCAGCTCAGGGTTAGAATGGACAGTAGATTATACAGCTTCTTTTGCCAAAACTATTCAGAATTAAGTTCTAACAGGATAATCTATCAAAAACATGCAGACTGCACAAAAAGAAATCTGCTTTGCTGAACATTTGCTCCTGCATATATAATATTCTAGTAGGGGACTTATCTACAGTATTTTGAACATTGAGATCATCAACTTACAGACTCACACAACTTGTTGGAAACCTAATCTTCTGGAAAGGTTAACACAGTATGAATTCAATGTCAGATTTCCCTCTGCCCCATCACTGAGCCTTCTCCCAGCAAAATACCTGCAGTCCACCTTCAAGGACCTCTGGATCACACTGCATGCATACACAAAGCTGATTCTCCTCCCACACTAGCGTAATTAGCACTGCTTTCATTAAAATTAACAGAATCCTCATTGTATATTTCAGGGCAGCAGTGAGTGCCAAGTACATGGCACTCACTGACTTACATGGCGTATGTCTCCTCCCAACAGCACCATCCTCACACAATATACACCTTGGAATTTCCTTGGAATCTTCCAAGACACCGACAATAATTACTTGCATCCATATCAACAAGCATTGCTGGTGTTAGTATGCTACCGAGTTACAGCTTTATCAATTCAATACTGTTCAGCTACAGCATCAAGAAACTTTTAAACCAAACTTGTTTTGTAGTTCCAAGAAAAAAATAATTTTGAATTAAACATACAAAATCTCTTAGTCAAAAAGGCCCTTCACAGAGGTATTGCATGTGACACCTGAGGTCTGCCTTGTCATTGGTGACATTGCTAAACAAGAACATTATTATAGCTAGTTAACACCAAAAGGATCCACTATTAATTAATCACACTAACGTGAGAGGAGAATCAGCTTTGTGTATGTACACGGTGTAATCCAATGTCCTTGAAAGTGGACTGCATGTATTTTGCCAAAAGATTCAGCAGTGGGGCAGAGGGGCATTTGACATTTAATTCATACAGTGGATTAGTATTTGCTTTGATGTCTGTTTAATTGTTTTCTCATCTGTTTAAATTTCAAATAGTGTAATACAGCTTCTAACCATTGGTAATGGTTTAGATACAGTGCCACATGGGCCCACAGCATCACATGGGAGGCCTAGTTAATCAAGAAAAAAATGTGCATTACTAGAACTGTAAAAAAGTGAAAAAGCTGGCTAAAAGCAAAACTGCAATATACACACTTTAAAAGTGAAGCAGTAGTATGGAACAGGATACCATGCACTGAATCTTAGGAACATTTTGTTTTCTTAGCACAAAAAGAAATTAAATAAATTAGATAAAATGTTATTTAGTTTAGGCATTGAGTTATAATTATGCATATAGTTATATGCTTTATTCAGAAAGCATTTTATCTTGGTCTACTCACTTTTTCAAAGATAGAAATTCAAATTCTTGCCCATTTTCCTCTATTTCTCTCACAACAATTGTATTCAATTTCTCAGATATGATTTTGTGTACTGTGTCTCCTTAAAGATGACAGCAAATAAGGGGGCTGAATCACGTAATTTAAATTAAAATCTGAAAAACAGAAAAATAGAAGGCTGAAGGCTGATCGTTATCCTCTCAAAACACTGTATATTCAATACCAAACACAAGAAGTTCTCTCTATTAAGCCTATGCAGTAGCAGCTAATCTTACAGAAAAATAAGGCCAAGAGTAGGTGAGGGGGACACAAAAGGAGGTCATACCAAATAACAGCTTTTTGTTGCTAAAGCAAGCAAAACAATAAAATCTCTTCAAATAATCCTCTCTGAGGAACAAGGCTGCAAAACACACAGCTTCTGAGCGATCATCCAGCTTGTCAGATGAAGGGTAAGGCTGTACAATTTTAACTACAGGAATCAAATACACTGTAACCATACTGCTGTGAAGCAACTTTGATCAATAAGTTAGAGGAAACATATATCTGACATTTTGGAATAAAACTGATACATGGTGTACTGCCTAAATACAGACTATATTTAACTATTTAACTATAGTTTCTTTTATCATGCAGAATACTTTAGATTGTAAGAAAATACTTTAAGACTTGATGTACAGATCTATACTAGTCCCAGATACAGATTCAGGCCTCCACTGCCCTACAACATAGCAGCACATAAGACATTATCTGTTGTAAAGCACTCCACTGCCAAACTTTGCTCCGAATACTGGGAGTTTCCTGGCCACAAGTGAGTAAGCACAATTATTCTCCAGCCTTTTGGGGCACTGTAAAAAGAGTATATTGTTCCATGATCCTGAGAGCTTCCGCTGATGTGAAGTAACTCTAGAATATAATAATTTATCACCTGGGCCATTATTCCAGTAGAACTAATCAACTGACATTGGTGAACACAGCCGAAAAGATCTTGCATTATTTCAAAGGAGACTGCATAAGGAAATAATATCAGTGAAACGTATGTAACCTGCAAGGAGTATTTCCTGTGCTCCTGTAAAATTAAAAAACAGTAAGAATTGGCTGCAAATTTCAACACAAGTAACATGCATGTCAGAGAAAAGATATGCAAGCAGATCTTCAGGAGACGCCCTGTTTTTGGTAATGTTATTCATGTACAAAACAGTACACCTTATCTTCAAGATTGTAATAGGAAGAAGGGAGTAGAAAAGTCCCTAATTATGAAATGAAGTGTTTTTAAGATAAATAGGACTAAAAGGACAATGTGTTTATATTTAAAATTAGCTAAGTGTGTAAAAAGGCAGATACTATACAGTTCTGTTTTCCTGCTACAGGGTGATGAAAACAAAAAGGGAACATGGGCCTATTTCACCCTTTACACCTATGGGCATAGTGTTAAAACATTGTTAAAAGGACAAGAAGGGAAGAGACAGAACCGGAAGTACACATTCTTAGTCAAAAGTAAAAAAATTGGTGTGCTAGGCACATGATTAAATGAAACAAAATCCATGCAAAGTTGGAATGTCCTACTTGTAGTATCTCCACCCGTATAACATCTCCCTCTCTCATTATCACATATTTCCATTGACCATACTCCTTATCCCTTAATCTGCCCACTTTCACTTGCCAATATCCAAACCACGTGTTACAATTTTCCATCAAGTATTACAGGAAAAACCTTTTACTTTACCAAGTAATAGCTGAATCTGACTTAAAGTCTTTGTACTCTAATGCTAAAACACCTCCCGTACTATAAGATTTTGAGCTTGTTCTGGGGGCAGAAATTCTTGAAATCTTTTAGAAACAAAAACTCCTAAGGCCTCACTGGGGAAGATGAGCCCTAGTTTAACAGATTTGGCTTGTAGACTCTGGTGTCTCATGAGATGTTTTGACTGAAACTTTTTCTGAGATTCACAAAGTTTTGCCTCATGTGCAGGCTCTTTTATCTAAGAAATTCTGCGAAATCATCTATGTTTCAAAACGGCTGTGTTCACAAGCTGGGGGGGGGTTACAAAGTGACAGAGCTCAGCTGATCCAGCTGATCCTCCAGCTTTGAGGTTGGACCAGATGATCTCCTGAGATCCCTTCCAACCCGATTTCTTCCTTGATCCTATTATAAGGTAATAGGATCTTTCTTTTGCAATCCAAACGGATCAACATGTGGTGGTGGGTAAAGAGCTGGAGACATCGCATATAGTTTTCTTCGGGGTTTTGTATTAAAGAACAAAACAACCCATGGACAGGCTGTAGCTATGCGGTCAGTCCTACACTTGGGCTCTGAGAAAGCCGGCCAGACACACTCAGAGAAAGTTGGCTGAATAGTTTTCAGCCGTGGGTTGAGATGGCTTGGGTTGGCTTTCTTCCCGTAAGAGAGAAAAGCTGCTGAGGGGTGAACCTCCAGAGCAGAAAGCCGCGCCGCTGCCCCAGGCCGCCATCCCGGCCTCCCACTCCTGAGGGGACGACCGCGCTGTAGCCCACAAGCCCTCAAGCGCCGGCGGGGGACGAACCCCGAGGCCCTTTGGACGCATCTCGACAGCGATGCGTCGGGAAGCGAGCACAAGTCAGGCGGGGACGGCGACCGAGAGCAGGGCGGTAGCTGAGGAGAAGCGCACCCCTCCGCCTGCTCCCGCTCCCCGCC